>LOJH01013738.1:0-24621 GCA_001685095.1 Ellobius talpinus
ACATACCATTTTCAAAGGCAAGAAACTTTAAAACTATCTTACCCTGTCTTGGCAAGATATGACAGTCCTGTTTTGTCCATTTACGGATACTCTGGAAAAGGAGCCTAGTCGCCCGGAAGCGGAGCCGGAAGCCAGAGAGCGAGCGAGCGGAGGGCAGTTGCTGCTCTTTTAAAGAGAGAGAGAGACACCACGCCCCCAATGGGCTGGTATCTCAGCAGCTATTGGCTGAAGGAGCAGAAGGAGCTCCTGCAACATAATAGGAATGTCAGAGGACAGTTTTCAGTAGTCAATTCTTTTCTTCTCCCTCTACATTTGCTGGCCCAAGAGATTATAGGTGACCCTTCTTTCTCAGCACCAGTGTTGCTGTCGGAGTGCTGGGTTTACAGTTCGAACCACCTCATCAGGCATGCTTATGTGAGTTCTAGGAAAAGAACTCAAACCACCAGGGTTTCACAGCAAGTGTTTTGTCCACCCAGCAAGTGTGTGTCATAGTAGCCAAAAAATAATACAGTTAATTACTTTGCCTTAAGACTGCTCAGTTTGGTTTTGTTGAATAACTATTATAGGAAGCACCATAGAACATTAGATAAACTTTGACCTTGAATGGAGAACTGGCCTGAGATGAATTTTGCACCAGGAAAACATTCCATGATGATTTATATAGCTGTAAAGAAGAAGGGTCTGTTCCTACACTCTGACACAGCCTGAATGGAAGCGGGATACTGGAAGGCATTCAGACACATTCCCTCTTGGGGAAATAGATGAATGGGCAGACCTAGGAAATTCTGCCTCTCATATTTGGAGACATGCCAGGAATCAGGGCAGAGGGCTGCAAGCCATTGTAAGTGTCAGAGCTTATGTGCGCTGGGAAAGAGACCAGAGCCCAGGCGTGTAGAACAAGGCCAGTGTGATAAAGTCACCTCTGAAGTACAGAATATGTACCAGGCCTCAGAAACAGAAGCAAATTAGTAACAAGAAATGTGGCTTTTAGCCGTGGTAGAATAGAAAACAGGAACATGACCAAAACACTTCAAGTGTATGTGACTAAACACTTGGAGCCACAAAACAGAACCTGAAGTTTCTCGACAACGCACCACGCAGCAGGCCCTGCTGCTCTACAGAGCCTCAAGTGTGGACACTGTACCTAACAGGTTGTTGATAAGCATAATGACTGCTCAGGAGAGATTTAGTAACCTGCCAGAGATCACTTAGTTCATACATCATAAATCAGTTCATTATGGCTTCAGACCTAATGGTTCCTTAATACCTGGTTCCCTTCACTGTGGATAAATGAATGGCTGAGAAACAATCCATCTCTCTGTAGGTTATTCTGTAACAACCACAGTCCCCTTGGATGTTAGCATTCTTTGGGCTCTAGTACTGTATCAAAACTGGAAGCTTGAGGGGCTAAACCCTTCAGTATCCACTTGAGAAATTCCTCAGAGCAACTATTGGGATGGGAACCAGCTTGCGAGGGATTTATTGGTCACTCCTTTTCTCTGACTTTTAAATCTTTTATAGGCATTGCCGCGCACACTTGGTTAATGCCGACGAGCCTCTTCTACGGGAGACAGCCGATGCATACAAGCTCTCCACGGAGATCTGCCACACTAGGCCACACAGAGGTTGGCAGGAGCCTAAGGAATAGGAATACGGGTGCCCGTGTCCAGGGTTGGCTGTGAGCCAAGGTGTTGTACCACATGCTGATGGCAAATAAGAGTGTGGCGAATACTTATAAAGAAAATACATGAGTTATAAGGAAGGGTTATAATTTTATTACCCTTACATAAAATCAGGGACATAAAATTATATTTTATATATTTTCCTTATTATTATAAGTTTTAATGGAATTTATAGAAATCGTTAGGAAGAAAAGGAAATTTAACAAAGAAGGAAATTTAATGTTACTGCCAAGTATAGAATCTCTCTACTGGCAGACAAAATTCAGTCGTGATTGAGGCAGGACTTATTATTATGCTTATGTTGCATTAATATATAAAGTATTTATATGTACAATATGTTTTAAGCATCTATATTATAGAATAATTGAATATAGCTAATTGACATGTATCACCTCACACAGGTGTCTTTTTTAAGAACATGTAGCATCAATCTTTTATCCATTATTTGCACCAGGTTGTATTAACAAATCTCTTAAACTTATGCTAATCCAGAAGTTCTCAACCTGTGGGTCATGACCCCTTTGTGGGTTGCATGTCAGATATCTTGGATGTCGGGTATCTACATTATGATTCATAATGGTAGAAAATTGCAGTTATGAAGTAGCTGCAAAATAATTCTATGGTTTGGGCCCACACAACACAAGGAACTGTATTAAAGGGACGCAGAGTCGAATCTCTGACCCATATCTTACCACCTACCCTAAGCACCTCCAGCCCATGGAAATAGCACCCAGCTCTTTAACTCTACACAGCCAACCTTTTATACTCTCAGTATGAATGGGAACACATGGGATTTCTCTTACTGTGCCTGGCTTATTTCACTGAACATGGTGCCCTCCAGTTGCATGCCCATTGGACCACATAACAGCAGGTCTTTTCAATAGCCAAACAGTATTGTGTTGCTAGATATAGATATAGATAGATAGATAGATAGATTCTATTTCTCCATCCATTTGCTGAAGGGCATTTCAGTGGCTCTTATAAATCCACCTGTGGCGAAGAAGGACGTGCAGACCCTGTATTGGCCTATCAGCGTATTGGTTTTGTTTCCTTTGGGTATAATCTCCATTTGTGAAACCTCTGAGTCACATGGTAGTTCTGCTTCTACACGTGTTTTTATTTTATGTCTATGAGTGTCTTGCCTTCTTGTATGCATTGCCCTTCCTGCATGTCTGACAACCAAGGAGAACGGAAGAGAGCACTGGATCCCGTGCAACTGTCCTTACAGATGGCTCTGAGTTATCACATGGCCGCTGGGAGCCACACCCAGGTCCTTTACAAGAACAAGGGCTCTGAACTGCTGAGAGTCTCCCTCGCCACATGGGAGTTCAGTTTTCCTGTTTATGAGGGATATCTATACCGCATGCCCACACTGATGGCACATACTTGCATTACTATAGACTGTGTCCAGGATACTTCCTCCCTTGCTCGCCTGCATGTTCTGTATTTGCGGTCTCCTTACTAACCATTATCTCAGCGGTGAGGCTATTTCTCACTGCTTTTCTGTTTCGCATTGCTCAGGTAATAGTAGTGGTACTGTGTGGGGATGTTTGGCTTGGGTTTTGTTTCGTTTGGCTTGGTTTTGGACACCTATTGTCATAAAGACAGAAATCTTATTCAGGTCCTTTCTCCATTTATAAATTTGTATTTCTGTTTGTATTCTTGCTTTGGAGTTACATGAATTCCTTATATTTGGGGGTTATTGACCCCTTCTCAGATATCTACTTTGTGTATAGTTTCCTACCTTATTTGTTTCTTTACTCTGTTGTTTCATTTGCAGTGCACAAGGTTGTGTGTGTGTATGTGATTCAATCTGATTTATTGCCTTTTGCTGAAGATGTATCATGAAAGATACCACTTGCCTTGTAATTTCTATATAGCTTTAGTAGAACAGAATTTAAAAGCTAAAATATGGAAACAAATATCTAGATACATTATTTGTAGAATAATTTCATTTCTCTGACCTGGGACTTAATTATTAAATACTTTTAGCTGCTTTGAGGTCAATGGTATCCACCCTATAATCGAATTTGTTGGGATTGACGAAATTCTCCAATACGTCCTTTCTTGCCAGGGAAGTAAAGAACTGGAGCATAAGTCAGGCTTAATCACTTTTATTAAGTTGTGCTTGGCTACTTAATAAGGGGCATAGATGTTGGCACCAGGCAGTTGTCTGAGTAACTCTTCTAGTTCAGTTGCTTGAGAACTTGATTGGAAGTCCAGTGTACAGCAATCCAGAGCTGCTGTGTGCTGATGGCTGTGCTCCTAAAGACAGTGGGTAAGGTGTGAAAGCAATCCCCAAGTCTCCTGCAGATGTTGCACTGTGAACATGCTGATATACTTGAGGGAAAAAGAGTGGGTCACAGCCTTTATCTGGGACACTCTAAATCTGAGCAAAGAGTTTCCTTGACAGTGCCGACATACCATGTTATCTGTGGATTTGTCCATGTAAGCTTCACATAATATTTCAGTTAGTTTTATTTTAACTCTAGGACATCAGATGGGACGGTGTTTTTCTTTTAGGTTACTGATAGCTAGAAGGTACGGTCGGAGTAGCTTGCATTGTGAAAACAGGAACTCCTCCAGGATGTCTGGACAAATGTTTTTACTACCCAGCGTTTTCACCATGAGAAACGTCAAAGTCTTCTTAGGCTGTAGAACACTGCACAACATCTTAGCTCCCTCCACTGAAACATTTGGAAACATTTTAAAAACAAAAGGAACAGACATGTTAGAAACATGACCCAAACGTATGTGCCAACGACACTTGTTTGCATTATGGGAGTTGAAATGGGTAGTTAGAATTTCGCTTTGCTTAGCCTTTGCTGGGGAGACATGCAGGATGTGAGCAGAGAGTTTGCCATTGCATAGATGTGAGGATCACACTGAGCTGAGGATTACAAGTCAATGTAAATGAGGATACATGGTGTCCAGAAATAGTGAGGATCCACATGCTTTAAAAATAGTCTACAGCTTTGCTGTATCCTGTATCTTTACGCCAACACCTCACTCACACACAAACGCACACACATACACACATGCACACACATACACACACATACACACACATACACACATATACACACATACACACACATACATATACACACACATACACACATTTGAAGTCACTTCCTGAAAATACTCTAATCATAAAGAAATGTTGACAGACGTGATTAATGGTTAACGCTTATAGTTTCATCACTCAGGAAGCTAAGGCAGAAGTATTTTGGGTTCAGTCCTATTCTGGATTAATAGAATTAGTGAGATCTTGTACATGCACAGCACCGCCATCATCGCACACACGTGCGTGGATACACACACTATAACATTTATGTCCTTTTTAACATGATTCAACGAACAGAAACCAAATGACTAGAGGCAAATCA
This sequence comes from Ellobius talpinus, assembly GCA_001685095.1. Lineage (NCBI taxonomy): Eukaryota > Metazoa > Chordata > Mammalia > Rodentia > Cricetidae > Ellobius > Ellobius talpinus. The sequence goes on from LOJH01013738.1 coordinate 5,072, forward strand.
GCTTAAACAACTGCTTGCCCTAATAAGAATGCTGATGTAAAACAAGCACCATTACAGTGGTCAAAACACTTCCTCTTTTATAATGGACCTGCTGGAGGACTGCTTTCCATGTCGAATTTTAGTTTCCATGATGCTTGGGTTATTCATTTACACAATAAATTTCTATAGCTTTTGAAATGAAATTGATTAGAGCCTCACATTTTGAATTTTGAGTCTTTTATATGTATGTGTCTATCTGTCTGTGTGTCTGTATATATGTATGTGTGTATATATGGTTTTGTGTGTGTGTGTTCATGTGTCTATCTGTGTATGTGTAGCTTTCTACCCTGGCTAGTCTAGTACTCACTAGGTCGTCCATACTGTCCTCAGCATCAGAAGAATCCTTGTACCTTATCCCAAGTGCTAGAAATGGAGGCAAGCATCACCTGGCCTGATTTTATTACTGACAAGTGTTAAAACTTAATACTACCCTCGACTTCATAGCACACATGTAATTATTCTGGTCACTATTTTATTTATGAACATGTAGATGGAACTTTGGGTTCTGAGAAAATGGAAAAGGTCACACAATGAATAAAAGGTCCCAAGGTTTTGCTGTCTGACTCAGTATGTTGAATCACTGCTTACCAGCCAATCTACTGCAGTATTTGAAATTATCATATGTTACCTCAGATCTGGAAGAATGGACTTGTTCCTGACTCCTCCCACACCTCAAAATTGAAAGCAAAAGGTATTCTGTGTTGCTGTGGCAGGAACTGCAGGGACTTCACACACAGAACTGAAAGGTCACTGGGTACTGGAGTATTGTGTCATGTCATCAAACTGTGTCCCCTCGCAGTGGCGTGGCTACAGCTCACCCTATACAACACCGAACAAGAAGAAGAAGTGCACAAGTCCTTGACAGACTCTCTTTGTTGGTTTGGGGAAACGGGGTGTTGTTGCTTGGTTATTGGTTTTATTTTGTTTGGAGTTTGTCTCTCTGACTAGTTTCAGGTTGTTGTGATTGGGCAAGTATGGTCTCCTTCCCAGCGTATAAACAGAGTGAAAATGGAGTGAGTCAGCCTGGATAAGTCGCTGTAGCAGCCCTGGGATTTTTACCAGATCTACACCTGTGTCTAATGATGTACCCTGGAATGTCAGGGGCTTCCACTTAGATAAACACCCATACCTCTAAAGGACCCTGAGACTGTTTATATTCAATCATCTCAAATAGTTCTGTTTACATGGGAGTGATCGACTACTCTGATATGGTTCTACTTTTTCAACTCAGTGCCTAGAATACTTTAAGATTATACTAAAGATCATTCTTTCAATTCATTTTTGGTAACAAAGTGGGCAGCCAGTCTATAGATTTCTGAAGAGAGCCATATGAAAAAATTCACACCAGAAGCATAATCAGCCACCGTAGCCAGCCCAAGTTGGCAAGCAATTAATTTTGCTGCTTAGATCTCCAGAGCCAGTGATCCATGAATTGGCATTCACTGGGTGGTTATTTGAATCTAATTCTAAAACTCAGCTCAATGCTTGTTCATTAAAACATGAAAGATGATGACGTCCAGGAGACACCAGTCTGGGAGCAATTGTTTCAAATTGGGTTATCAAGTCACAAAATGAAAAGAGAATGCAGGAGCCATAACCCCTTTCTAATTCCCTGTCACTCTGTAATAACCTGCAAGGAAGAAGTCACAAGACCAGAGGCCCGTGTGTGTGTGTGTGTGTGTGTGTGTGTGTGTGTGTGTGTGCACACGCGCATGTATCTGTGTGAGAATTTCCTTTTTCTTACAACAAAAAAGGACATTGTTTAATTGTGGATGGCACCATTTTGATACTTAGGTACATTGCAAAACAATTTCCAAAATCAAGTTAATTAACATATCTGTTACCTACGCAGTTGTTTGTGTGGTAGAACCTTTTAAGATTCACTGTTTTAGTGTTCTGTAAACACTACAGTATTGCCCGTTGTCATCACCATGGGCACATATGAGTCTGAGTGCTGCATTCTGCCATCTTAACTCAAACTTAGCACAGTTTGACTAAGATCTTCCAATTCCCCGCCCAAAAATAATCTTTCTCACCCTCTCTTGTTGAGTTTGTGAGATTCCACACATAAGGGAGAGCATGCAGGATTTCTATTTTGTGTGACATGAAGACTCCCATATTCACCCATGCTGTCCCACAAATGTCCAGGTTCGGCCTGTATGTGGATGCCCGGCAAATCCAGCACTGCTTATCTAATATGCTGCCCTTTCTCCACTGTGTGTTTTTGGCGCTTTTGTGGAAGATGAATTGACTGGAAATATATGGATTTATATCTGGGTTTTTCTGTCCTGTGTCTTTATTCTGTGTTCTGTTTTCACGCCCACAGCAGGCTCGTTTCATTGCCACTCTCAATAATGTTCTTGGTCTTCTACATCTGTGGGGTCCGCACTCAAGGACTCATCAGCTAACTATAAGTTTCACATATTTGGAACTGTCACTCTCTCTTGTCCTTATTACAACTACTTCCACGGCACTCACAGTGCGCAGTGTGTCAGGTGTCGCAACTAATGTGGAGAGGGGAGAGGTTTGCTTCAATATCAATGCTCTGTCGTGTTGTATGAGGGACTTGACAGTCTTCCCGCTTTGATATTTGCAGAAGACCCTACAGCTAGTCTTTTATGGACGCTTTAATCAGTTCTAAGAAATGAACACTTAAATACTTTATTCTGGGTTCACTTGAATTTATCAGATAATGACCAAATGGTAAAAGTTGTAAGATGAGGTTATCCCAGACATAACAAGTGCATCTTTTCCAAGAAAGAGTTCACCGAGTGTTGCAGGTCAATTCAGAGACCCTATGAAGTTGAGGACAGTACTAGCCGAGGAGAAATACAAGAAAATTGCCCTTTCAATCTAGGGGCACATATTGAAAAGTGCAGTGTTTCAATTAAATTTGAAATACAGTCCCTAGCACTGCTAAAAAAAAATGCCTAGAGTAAATACAGCAAAGGGACTGAGCCTTCCCCTCATCTGTTTACTTAGCCTGCTGCCAAATTGATATGGCGCATCAGTCAACTCCACAGTTACACGAGATTCTGCCACAGTTTGAGGATGCCATGTCTGTTATTTCTGAAAAATGAAATGGCTAAAGCTCTTCTTCCTGCTAATGCTGCTCATGGGGTGAGTGTATGGCGCTAACAGGGCCGAGCAAGAATGCCAGATAAACGAACGGTGTGCTGCTAAAGTTAGAGACAGTCTATAGTGTGCCAGAGAGTCAGAGACAGAAAGTCTTTATAGAAAATACTAGCATTTATTTTTATTTTTTTCAATCTGCCCAGCAGTCCCCCAAAACCTTTTAAATATGAAAGTACAGTATTGCATATGAAATGTACGAAGCACAGTTGGGTTCAACCACGAGAAAAAGATGCAGTCTGCTCAGTGCTGTCCACCATTGCTGGTACTGACACATTTGCTCCTCGCACATCCAGATGTGCTTCCACGTGTGAGCGCATCTGTATAAAAGGGAAATTGTGCTGTAATGTAAAGTACTTCTATGACACTAGCCCAGCTTTCTGATTTTGTTTCATCTTTGAGCTTTGTTTTCAAGAAATGAAGAATCTAAAAGTAGGTAGGATAATCAAGGATCTAGGTCACTCCTGAAGATTACTTTTTCATCTTATTATCATTTAATCACTTTGCATAGATGCTTTCTAGGGCAATCATGTTTATGAATTATGGGATGTGTACTGTGTAGAGAGGCTAGCTTTAGTAAACAGAAACATAAGCCACAGAGCCAAGAAGAAGCTTTGCATCAAAGGCAAATCCCTATTTAGGGTGCATATCTGTGTCATGTGTTGCGGTAGCAAAAATTATTACATTGTTGAATATTTAAAGTTCATATTTTACTGCACATCTTATATTTTATTTGGCACACTTGTGGGAATGGGGTCATGCTAGGAGCAGAAGACACACAAAAGCAAACTATGTCGACACGTTAAGGTGATAGGCAGTTAGCACTGTTCGGTTTCTAAGATATAGACTCGTAAATTCAGGAGTCGTAGAGACCTGAAGAGAGAGAAGCACTAGGAGGAGGAACTGAACAGGGAGCTGTATGCTATTGGAGTTTGCCAGAGTCCTTTCGCAAAAGGAGGAGGAGTGTGTAAGAGTGGGAATGGGAATCGTACCACACTCAGAGCTTAACGCTCAGTTCCTGAAGTCGGGGTGCCACTAAGAGAGAAGTATAGTAGCCTATAAAGGCAATTTGAGGCTATGATTTACATTTACCCAGTAGTTACATTAAAAATGGAAAAGAAGATAAAATGCAGGTACCACTGATTCCATTAAACATTTCTGAGTGCATTACGAAACTATTGTTTCACTATGTAATACTTAGAAAAATTATTGATGAAATGGCTTTAATTTTTGTACTACCAACTCAAAGTCATATCATTTCACACTTTCAGGGCATTTTAATTGAGATCAGCCATCTTTTGAGTGACAAGTAGTTCATAGTCAGCTAGCGGATTGCTCAGTGCGTCCATAGCTCTGAAGAGTAAAGATCGATGCACAGGCTCTTTGCAGAGTAATGTGAGGGAACATGTTCAGATTAGCAATGCTGTCGTTGGCAATGAATGGCGACAGATGGAAGTGAGCATCTAGCAGGCGACTCCAAAGGCACAGAGGGCTCAAAGAGGGCTTCCCACCCTTGACAGTGAATAGAAAGGAGTACTGCAGACAGAGGGGGTATCTACTAATGTGTGTAATTTATGTAGATTACAATTACTTCTATGAGGGTAGAAGTCAATGTATACATAAGCTCTTCTTATGTCACCAAGAATACCGTCCAAATAGACAATGCCATAGATGCCAAATATTCTGAAGACAGTAAGGATGTGTTGGGGAAAAGCAAATGTTACCACTGCTTCTTTCTAATCTTTTCTTTTGTTCTTTGAGATTAAAACATAATTACATCATTTTCCTTTCCTTTCCCTCCCTCAAATTTTCTATAGACCCCTTCTTGATTTTTTTTTCAAATTTGTGGCCTCTGTTTTTATTAAGTGTTTTTGTATGTGTGTATGTACAAACACACACATATGAAATGTCCTTGATTTTCTTTATTATCTATTTAAAATCTATTGTATCATTTTATACATTCAGGGCATTTTAATTGAGATCAGCCACATATCAAGACAGCTGACTGCTGCTGATCATCACTTTAAGCATGATGGGTCTCCTCTCTCTCTCTCTCTCTGTATATGTGTGTGTGTGTGTACTGTATAGTTAATATGTAAGTGCAGCCCGCTCAGTCTGTCCAATGCTACTTGTGTGTCTATTTTCAAGACTGACCATTTGCATGGCATAAGCAATTGGTGTGACCACTGCTTCTCGGTAGAATGTCTTACTTTCACCCCAGCTCCAAAGCAAAACCCAGAAAAAGGATTTTTAATGGAATCAAAATGTCTTCGACTCCCTTTGGTTTAAAAGCCTAAAGCACTGGCATCTATTTCATCAGAATTTGTAAGCTGAGAAGAGAGACATTTCTGCGCAGTAAAGGAGCAGAGAAGGGCTACGTTGCTGCCACTGCCACAGACTCAGACATTCAGATATGTCCCCATAGCATTTCTTTCCACCAGAGAAATATTTCCCTGTGAACCCCTGGGGAGACAGGGCATCACCACAGTGCCTCACGCACAGACCTTTTAATGAATGGGGCCTCTCCTCAGCCATACTGCTGGGTGTAAATATCCTCGAGGAGACCGCAGCATTTCAGAGACTCTCCCATCCGTTATCACGTGAGATCTTTCTCCCCGTAACTCCTAGGACATAGCAGCATCACCTTCGTTTTCTCAGACAGGAGACCTGTGGCTCTGAGAGGAGAAGTAACTCATCTTAAAACACAAAGCTCGAGGGCTAGGTCAGAAATAAAAGTCCCATCCATTTATGACCAAGTTTTAACGCTTTGCCAGCACACCATAGCAGAAAGGAGAGAGTCTGTAAGCTGGGGATTGGCTTCTAGTTACAGGCGAAGAGAATATTCACATCAGGTAGGACAGATACTAAGCACTGTACAGCAGATGACTCCTTACATGTCAGGCCTGGACACAGATAAACATGGGTGTGTAGCAGAAACAAGAAAGGAAGAGAACGACGTAGCACGCTTTCTCCAGAACTTGGAACTGCCTCAGAGGCAATGAGGTCTCCACCAACAGCATAGCACTGTCAGCAATATTTAAGTAATATTCATTATCTCTAGTAAAATGTTAAAGAACTAGAATAAATTAAAGAATTTTTAAATGTCATTGTAAAGATACAACTAATAAAAGACCAGTAAGTGAACATCCATGGAACTGTGAGTGATAACAGTATGTTTCATCTCTTTTTAAGACACCATCCCACCATGTAGCCCTTGCTGGTCGGAAACTCATTGTGTAGACTAGGCTGGCCTTGAACTCATGGAAATCCTCTGAGTGAGGGTTAAAGACAAAAGCTATCATGCGCAGTCAATATGTCTTATGCTTTCTGTAGAAAAACGCTTCCATGTAAGGTATCTCGGATTATATATGAATGGTACAACATAAAGTTGGAAGCTGAAAAAATTATTCCCTTAGTGATTTGTTTAACAAATATATTTTAGTATGTACATGTTAGAAAAAATCCAACATGTACCAAATATTCATGTTTATCTCACTAATTATTTTTAGGATAAAAATGTCAGATAAGGCATTATGTTTGAAAATGTGCAGTATGTAAATAAATGAACTATAACAACGAGAGAAGTTGGCATTTAATGGATTTAGAATTGAGACTTGCTAGATATAAAATTTCTGGACCTCTCTTTTACAACTGTGTGAATTAACATGACTGAGCTGACACAAAGTGGTTAAAATGGTAAATTGTGTGTTATATATATTTTTTCATCACAGTGCAAAGAAATTACGTATCAAGGTTAGAGGGGAATTGTCAGATATTGGGTTATAAATCAAGTCACTGACAGGTAGGTGCCTGCCTCTCCCCCTGGAGTCTTTGTGTTCCTGGACCTCCCTTGCTCTCCTTCCCCACTGGAGAGGGGAGGTACTCACATCCCCAGTGACTCCTTCTGCCTTTCTATTCCTGGTGATTAAATGTACTGAGAAGGAAAGAGTCGCCCTTCTGTAAACAAGAAAACAAAACCAGGAAATCGCTGTCATTCAAAAGCTGTGCTAATATCAACAACTGCTGAAAGCCCCGGCGCAATTTATGGGGCTCCAAGAAAGAAGTCCTCTGTAGCGGGGGTTCTCGACATGTATGTTGTTGCCCAAACAGGGCTGTATGTCAGATGTAGCAGCAAAATCACGGTTATGAAGTAACAATGAAGTCATTTTATGGTTGGGGGTCACCACAACCTAAGAACTGTATTGCAGGGCCGCGGCATTAGGAAGGTTAAGAACCTTCCTAATATGTATAGTATATAGAGTCAGAAAAAAGTCAAACGTGATATCCATCAAGAATTTTAATATGGATGGAAATTCTTGTTTGATGCTACTCTGGATCCCTTTATGGGGTCTCTGTTTCACAGCTATATCTGTGTGGTGTCCGGGAATGAACTCAAAAGAGTCAAGTGTTTCACCTACATCATGGTAAGCATGTGAATAGTTCAGAAACAAGTTATGTATGAGTCAGTATCCATCCCATGTGGGCTCCTGCATGTGTTTCCCGCTGTCGTTTTAGAGAACTTCAAGACAAGGTAGGCAGAGAAATTAGCAAAGAAATTATCAGGCGTATAGTTCCTTCAATGCTAATAATATCTGTCAAATATATTGTCAGTCACTAGACCTTTTCCCTCAGTCAAGCAGAGCCCTGTAAGATGAAAGACAGGCAAGAGCATGGGAGGGCGTCCGCCACAATCCTGGCTCTCCCTTAAACAGATCCACAGACACCATGGACAGATTTCACATGGGTCTCTCGTAATTTGTCAGGTTGTTTCTTTCTTCAGTCAATGCAGGTGAAGCTGGGAATTTCTAGATGATTTTCTAGAGAGGAAGGGCAGAAGATCCCGCCACAGTATGCTCTAGTTTGATTTCCTAAGAGGCAGGCAGGTGTTTAATCTTGCTCAAGCACCCTGTTGCATGTTATTTAGCTAAATGAGAAGGCAAAAGATTTGACAGGACAGTAAGACTAATTTTTTAAAAATGTCCTGACATGTTGCATTCATTTGGGGAATAAATCTCCAAAATTCTGCATGATATAGTCAGTGTGCATACCTTATGGGACTACACCCATAGAAATAAATTTATAGACCCACAATCCTGAGAGCCGTCTGAAGCCCTTAGCTGTGCACATGAATGCATGATGGCTGTAGTAAAATACATTTATCCCACAAGTGAGGGGAGAATTGATTACTCCAGAGATCTAAAGCCATAACTAATTCACAGATACACTTTCTTATGATGAAGACAAATATTCTGTGTCATTCGGATCCATAAAATATACTGTTTGTACAACAGACTCGTTGTAATAACTCACCTTAAATGTCTTACGGACATATTTTCTTGTGATTTCCAAACAAGAGTCATTTGACATCCTTTTTTTCAAAATAAGTTGGGAAATTAAAAATAATAAACAGCACTAAGCTGCATTGTGGTGTTTGCCTCCAAAGCGGAGAAATATAATGTTGTGTCTGAGATGTAAATGTTCCCTTCTTGAGTTTTAGCAAGGAAATATTGTTTGTTCACATTCGTGGGTGTTTTTGCACTTTATGGCTCACATGGGGAGAACATGAGTCCACACACGGGGAGAACGTGAGCCCACTCACGGGCAGCTCTCTTTGTAACTGAACAAATGAACAGTATTCTAACCCCTTGTGAGGTTCGGGTCCAAGTAAAGAACATTTCTCATTTCTCCTTTTCCACTGCATTAGTATGGTTGTGTCAAATGGAATTTTTTTTAATATTATTGAACCAAGAAGATATCTGGCTACCTCAACAATTTCTTGAAAGTTTCTTGAGCCTATTTTGAAAGCTGTCCTTTGGCTTTTTAATAATTAGTTGATGGGAAATTTAAGTATGTAATGCATGCCTTTGACTTAATATATTTGTGAAAGCATTTTGTTAAGCCATTTTTAGTTGTAAATTAGTGGGAATTTCCCTCCCCGATGGTATAGAACATATCTGAGTGCTTTCTGCGCTGTTTAGTGTTGGTTATGAAAAATATATACTGAGTCGAAGTATGAACTGAAATGTTGCAGTTAGCCTGCTGCTGACAGTGTTTTAGACTTTGCCATCTCATAGACTGTGAGCATGAATTAGGACCTCTGATACCTGAAGAAGTCCATTGATAACAGTGGTCCATTTTGTGTGTGTTCATGTTCATGTATGTATATGTGTGAGCACAGGCATGTGAAGGACGAGGTTGACACTGCGTGTTTTTCCCAATTACTCCCCACTTATTTATATATATTTTGGGGAAAAGACTCTCAGTGCCAGCTTAGCAGGACAGGCTGGCCAGGAATCCCTAGAGATTCTCATAGGATAAGCATGGTGCCAGCTGAGCTTCTTGCCAGACTCCAGTGCTCCATTTTTACAGAGGAAGGCATTCTGACTCAGAGAGGTCAAGTGACCCAGGGTTAGACAAGCAATTCTACACGAACAAATGCGACTTTTAACCTTGTTTATTTGGAGAGAGTGGGAAAAGAAAAGGAAAAATTATGCAGGCTATATGAAATGTTTATGTATTTAGAATCTCTTCAAGTTTCAGTGTTTAATTCATTACTCTCAAGGGACAGAGATACCGTTTTATTTTCATACAAACAAGCCAAGAGTTATAATGTGGAAGACTGGAGTCTTAAGCACTGAGTTTTTCTTGGCCACATTGTAACCAATGTGTAACTAATGTACCAAGGATCCTCCGTTACCAATGCTGGCTGTTAGCCCTCAGCACTCTTGTCAGTCTGTGTCTAAAGACGAACAGCTGTGGATCTTCATGTCCGTCTACCTTTAAAATTGAAAGCTTGGGTGGTGGTTCTCATTCAGGCATGCTTTGGATTCTGAATAATGGAAGTGAGCCCCTTGCTTTTATCTGACGCAGTCAAGTCCAGGGTAGAGCTGGTGATTTTCTTTCTCTGAATTGGTACGTGATGAGATGGCTGGAACCTGGACGGGTCAGTCAGCTTTCTTTGGCTGTCACACATCCCTGTGACAGCAGAATTCTAAAGACAGACGGTTCGCTTTGGCCTCCAGTTTGGAGATGTAGTCCAGGATGGGTGAGTTCTGTAGTTTTTACCTGCATCGAGGTGGTGCGGAATGTGTGGGAGAGCAAAAACAAAACAAAAACCCAACAACAAGCGACTCTCAAAGGAGAGAAGCAGTGTACCACAGTTCCCTTAGTCCCTTGGGGGAACATCATCTGTAGTGGGAAGGTCACCCTCTAGGTTCCATCATAAACGTTCTACCACTCCCCAAAAGCACCTGCCCAGGAGCCTGTAAGACAGGAGCGTGAGCAACACTTAGAATCTTAACTGTAGCACGGGTAATTTCTTCGAGAAATTGTTTAAAGACGGGGTCTTGCTAGAGTAGGCTGACCACAAACCCACAATCATTGCTGCCTCAGCCCCCTTAGTGCCCAGATCAAAGGGGTGCACTATCTATCATCTGTCAGGCCTGTCTCTGATTTCTTTTGTTCCTACCATTGGTATCATCCTTTGTTTACAGCAGTGATTGTCTTGTAACCAGTTATTACGTAATATCTTACGTTTAATATGGGAAGGACTTTCCCGCAGAGCACTAGCTTCTCTCACCGTAAGACATGACGATAGGGAAGAGTCGCGGGAATATTTTAGCGGGTAACCTGCAATATTTGCAAGAGGCCAAGAGGCATATCTTAATACACAGCTGCTGAACAGTAGATACTGACTAAGGCTACTGGTTCCTCATGAATTCCAAAGCCTGACTCTGAGCCAGGCTTCCGGGTATCCATTCCCGCCATCCTCTTCCTTTTCCTCTTGCTTTCTTCCGTCTGTGCCCACACAGCTCTGCACCTTTCCCTGGTGGCCACTTATCAAAACCTCCATCTCACACTCCAACTTTATCTGTTTCCTGTTCAACGGGAGCATGTCTAGATCTTGTACCATTCCCGTGAGAGGGCCTTTAAGCTCAGGGGAGACACAGCTCCACACTGCAAACAGCAGAAAACAGTATGTGCCGGGAAGGCCACAGAACAGATCAGAGACATCAACAGAAGTCTTTTGTCATGTTGGCCTGCAAAACAAAGCTTCCCCACATGTCATGATGTCACCTGATGACTGCGGACAGACCCTGCCCGCCTCCACTCTTGTCTTTATGTCATCTCGCGCAATTTCCCCTCGGGAAGAGAGCAGTTCAGCATATCATTTTGGCTTGCACGGAACTCTAATATATTAAACAAATAATAAATATGGAAGTGGCACCCATAAGCTTCAAACGTTCCCAGTGTAGGAAGGTCTCATATGAATAGGTAATTGTGTTCACCCGTAATAACTGTGTTCAGTGCACTGCAGGGAAAGATTGCTTTCTAAAGTTTGAGTTGATGATTAATGTATCTGTAGATAAAAAAGTAATAATAAAAGGTGAGGCCTGAATTCTTCCCCATGAGCTATCTGTAAAATGCAAATGTTTGTCAATTAAATGCATCTTAGTCGCCAATATTCACATACTAGGGAACAAAAGCAGCAATCAAATATTTCTCATCATTCATCATATGTATGGATGTAAAATAGAAAGCTTAGAGAAAAATACAAATACTGCCCTTAAACTTTAACATACACAAAACTAGAGTCTGGCTGTCTCCATCTGTTGATGGAAGAACACTCAGATTAAAATGAGCTTTAATGAGAAAAATAATTTTCTGCAAAGAGCATTGGAAATGGACATTTAAAATATTCTGAAATACATAAGCCTTGTGCATGCAATATACTGCTATCAGGCAGCTGTCGGACTCCATGCTCCGTTCACTTTTGTTTACAATATGAACTAATGAGACAGACTAAACCTGTCTTTTGACACCATCCCTTCTGCTTCTTTTAGGTCACTGTCGATTTTTTTTTCCAGTACATGGTCCACGAAGGCAGTCAGGACACTCCTAAGGTTATGTTTTGGTGGGAAGAGCATGTGTTACTCCCAAAAGTGCCAAGTGAGTCAGTTTAACCAGTTTTTGACATGTGCATTCCTTGGGTATAACCATTCTCTTGGTATAGAGAATAGAGCACTCTGTCTGTATGCAGTGCTCTGGATGCCTGCCGTTAAGGTGACTGTCTTGGAAGAGGGAGGATTGAAAGCTTGGAAATCCCAGGAAGGGAGGATAACTAGCCCAGAAAGTGTGAGTTGTGGTTAAGAGAACAATTTCAAGGGATGGGAAGCACAATATTGGTACCCTGTGACCAACCTTCAAGACAAACCAATTGTGACGACCAAGAGTGAGTGGGAAAGGCAGTCTAACCAAAACCTATATCCAGAGATTAGCTGACATCAGAAACTGTCCTTGGCTTCCAAGATCTTATAGGAGAACGCTCAGTGAATTTCTCCTTAATATGCTGTCCTGCTTTCACAGTTTTCTTGTGATCTTCATTTGGGGAATCAAATGCAGGGTTTTTTTATTTTGTTTTGTTTTGTTTTTTTGTCTACAGTCTATATCCGAGTTTATTCTTTCTAGACAAATAACTTTAGGTAATGTATTTTACCAAAACATTTTATATTTTCCCACCTACATAATGGATTTCCAAATGAGTTCCAATTTCCAATGCTGTTTTGAGAATTGTATTTACAAAGCCGCAAAATTTTAGTGGTTGAAATTAGTGTGTGTGTGTGTGTGTGTGTGTGTTCATGTGTTATGAAGCCTTGCCTGTGAGTGGTAGTCTAGCTTCTTGACTCACTGACTCACTGACAGAGTCCTGTAGCTGGCAGAACCTTTGTTGTCCTGGAATTTTCTCTTTCAAAGGTGATGAGCCGTACTATATTTTCCCCTTTCTTTAAATGACATTTCTTCTCTGTCATGACACCCAAAAGTGTAAGTTGCTTGACCTGTGCATCAAATTCTGTCTTCCTTTTGGGAAGTCTTGTAGGATCATTAAGATGATCAGTGATGATCTGTGTAAAATATGTGTAAAATACCCAGTGTATGTGAGTTGGAGACATTTTCTTCCTGGCCGCGAACAGCCCCCAGTCTTCATTTCCCCCAAGTATGTCTATAACATCAGTCTTCTTAATAATTTTCCAGTTGGTATTATTATCTTGAGCCTAATCACAAACTGATTCATCTTTTGGTCATCACTGTGTGATAAACTTTGTAAGTGAGCATCTGGGTTTAAATTTTCAAATGTTCTTTGACTCTCTATTTCAAGGGCAATGAACATGAAATGAATACTTACTCTAAAGCATGATGTGACACACCTCACAAACATTATAAAGAAGAAAAATATCGTTTTAACGTATTTGTCTTAAATAAACAAAAATAACGTTACTATTTTCTGGAAATGCACACTGTTATTCCATTATATGATTTCTCTTAAACATGGTTGTAACCTATAAATCATAATGCTTGTGTGTTATAAACAAAAAATTAGTCAGATTTCTGATAAAAAGAATTTGAAGCCCAGACTGGCTTAGCATATTTTCATAGTTTGTGTTTACTTTTGCTGAAATAATTGAATTTGTAACAATTATAAAGCAAGCCAGATCTCTTTAGTGATGGGTATCGATTGCTACACTGCAGACGTTCTCTCTCATTAAAAATAAAGTGTTGTCCTTGTGGCTCCTCAGGCAGACTTCAGTGCCTTCGGTACAATAGCCATGCATCTGATGGGTGTATCAGGCTCTCCCGGAAGCCCCAGCTGTAACATAATCATTTGCAAAGCTTTCCAAAGCTAATTATCTTGTATAACACAGAGAGATACTAATGTCTCTTCACTCTGGTGAAAAGGAAGGTGGGACTGAGAAGCAGGTGCCTCTTTGTGAACAGCAGCTCATATCTGGTTGGCTTTTCTTTGTCTGTGACCAAGAAACTAATGAGGGAGGAACATATAGAATTATTGCTGTTAGTGTGGCACATGCGTGAGAACTCATGGATTAACTGTTAGAGAACAGAAAAGAGATCAGAAGTTTAAGTGGGGTTTGGTTATAGAGGATTCCCAGGCAGGGAGCAAACACTTTGGTTCACAAGGGTGGATTTGCCTTAGTCCAGTACATGGTAGGTAGAATCAAGAAATGTGTGAGCTAGAAACAAGAGAACAAAGAAAAAATATATTAAGGAAAATAGGATGGTTAGAGATTTTAACCATTCAACAGACAGTGTCCCTCTCTGGTTGGTGCATTCTTGAATACTCTTGGGCACAAGCATCTCTCCACAAAATTAACAGCAACTCTGGTCCCTACTTTCCAGATTCTGCTCCTGCCTCTTACCATGTGCCTCTCTTATGGGTTTGTGGGTATTCTTTTTGTGACATGGTACTAATCCTCCGAAAGTACCTTTTTTCTAGCCTTTTCTCCCCCTTTTTATTTATTTGAGGCAGGACCTGCAGTGTAGCTCAGCTAAGCATCCATCAAGCTCACGTTTCTCCTTCCTGGTCCTCCTGAGCGTGGAGCTTGAGGCATTCACCAACATACCTGGCTATCTTTTTTATCTTCTCGTATGTTCCTCTGTTGCCCCAACTCTGTTCACATGTATCAGTTGATATGTCATTCCTTCTGTGAAACTTGGCTGATGTTTGAGCAGCGACGAGTTACCTCTTCCTCTCTCTTACGTACCTTGTAGCCTGCATCCGTCAATACAGTTTTCTATTATAATCTGCTATCTGAGTGATACTCTCTGGACTTACATTCTTGAAAACCGCCCTTCATCTTCAGACTTCATAAAAACAGCTGGGGTCCAGCACACGCTAGCTATTCAGGAACTGCTCTTCTATTTTAAAAAAATTAAGATAGCATTTTCACTGACCTCGGGAACTTTGATCTTTTCAAAGCTGTGAACTTATATTCTCACAATGTCAATCAAGCATTAACTAAGAAGAGATGCAGGAGCATGCAGCTGCTATGGCCAGTCAGTCAACGCATTCATGGGCTTCCCCTTTCCAAGAAATATAAACACTACACAGAAAATATTTATATTTATGAAACACTTTGTTGGTTTAAGATAACTGTCACATGCACCAGACGTGTATTGTAACTTTTAGAAAGAACTGAAGTGTTGATGGAGACATTCCTAATTCCTTCTTTCTTAAGTGAAGGCAAGCAAAGGAACCCTACTAAGGGACCCTAAAGGAATTTAAGGAGATGTTATTTAAAAAGTGTGTGAGATCCAAATAAATGCCTGGGGTTATATTAATTTATAAACATACAAAATTATATATTTTATGATATGAAATATTGTATGTTATAACTGAAGTACCATCCTTCACCTTTACAACAGGAACCCAGCACCTTCTCCTAGCGTGCTAGAATGACCTAAATGCAGCAGGCCCCTCCGTGATGTGGCACTGTGGCTGATCATTGTGTTTCTCACGAGTTCTTCCTGACCAGATGCAGACAGTCAAATCATCATTGCCAGTTTACTCCCTTTGAATTCCCTAAAGTGTCCGCTACACCCTTTGGCTCCAAGTCTCTCTATAGCATCGAAATCCCCAAAGGGCAGTGCCAGGCTGGAACGTTGCGTATCCTTCTCTTTTAGGACGCACTCCCTGGCTTTCTTTGTGTCTCTGTGTTTTTTCATGGTGCTGTTTTCCCGTTAAGAGTTGGTGCCACCGTAAGCATGACTGGCATGTCCTTTCTGTGGCTCTGGGGCGTTGTGGATGATTCCCTTCTAGAGCTGACAGTCTTCTCATTAAACGTGTCTTTTCCTGTTTCTGTCTGTAGATACAGATCACTGAGAGGATAGACTTTCCTCTTCTTTCCCCTTTTTAAAAAAACAATTCAGCTAAGCTACTGATACTTAATTTTCACCGATGGCAGCACATGCAGAAAATGGCTGCAACGCTCTGCTAGCTCATCCTGGCATTGGTGGCTGGAGCTAGGAATGTTAATTGGTTGCCCCCACTCTCACAGGGTTTGCTTAGATGCTTTTAATTCTCTTTGGCAATTCTGAACTTGTCACATAGCGGTTCTTTTCATTTGTTCTAAGAAAGGTAATATTTTCATATAACTTCATTAGCAACATCCACTCAGGCACTGGGGTACTCACACCGGTCTCCAGGAAAGTTCAAAGACCAGTGTCCTGAGACACAGCTCGCTGCTTCAAGTCCCTTTAAGGTTGCCATAGATTCCACAGGACAGCCTTTCTTTCCTTAAATGTCAGCTGCTGTTGGTATGTGTTTTTAAAATGCACAACTGGGAACTCTTTAACGCCTACATTAGATGCAGAGATGTGTTTAAAATTTTTACGGAGAAGAAAAAATATCGATTGAACTTTGACCCATTTCAGACCTTGTCATTACTTTTTATTTTTGTAAGACTAGTTGGCTTCTATTTCTGTAACTTCTCTGTGTCTCCTCCATCCTTCTTCACTAGAACATCTCTTATATATGATTTTAAACATGCATGATGGTATACTGTTCAGTACTGTGCCATTTCCGTGATCGTGAGGACAATAAGCTCTCCAAAAATTTATACTTTTGTTTACTGTAAGTTGAAATCAAGCTAATAAAATCCTTCAGATGTGTATAAAGGAGGTTGGTGATGGATCGCCGGTAAAATGTTCAAACCCAGTCAGCTGGAGAGGATGGTGCTTTCAGAGTTGTGACCTAATGACTCTGTGAGGAGCACTATACCTGGGAGGCAGGACCTCAGCCCGCAGCTTAGGCTTTTACAAAACATTAAAGGCAGCTTTTCACCTCCACTGTGCAAGCAAAAAAACTATAGCAAAGGGTGCACAGCCAGGTTTGGGTCCTACGATTTGCAGGTACGGGGTCTCCGGTCTTTTCCTTGAGAAAGGTTCTTGTGTATAGAAACCTCAAAGATAGAAGTTATATCTTACAAAGATTTGACAAGAGTTCACCACAGAAGGAACATAGCACCGAAGAGTAAAAAAGCTAAACAAATGTAGACAGACTTGTTTGTAGGAGGCAGCCATTGGAAAATAGGAGAGGAAGATTCAACCCGAATTTTTAGATATTAGCTTTGAGGTGAAAGGGTTCTGTATGTAAGGATACAGAATTTTATCATTTGAGAGGTTGCAATATGAGATGGGGTAGAGGGTAAACTCTTTCCTTGGGGGTTCTATTCAAGGTTAAGTGCTGGCATCCAAAGACTAACTAGCCATGCTATCACTGAGCCATATTATCCTAGCCCTGTCTTTGTCTGAGCTGTGTGTCACTTGGCTGGGAACTACAAGGTCAAGAATGAAATGATTTTGAAAAAGAAAGCACTAACTATTGAGGTCTTACGAGTGCCAAGCAGAATGCTTTCCCAGGTAGCAATCCTAAATTTAATACTATTCTTTTCCTATGTCATAGATTTAGATAATGGGGAGTGTTGGGTTACTAACTAAGAATCATATAGCTAGTAAATGGCCAGTTGAGAACCAATCTGGCTTGATTCTGGGCCATCCACAAGTCCATGGTTAAGTGTGCCATCACAGCCAACTAGTTCAAGTCAAGGCACTGTTGGGAATATTTTATCTGATTTCAACTAAGAAAACAGAAAGCTGACAAGTACTCTCTAAGGAAACCAAGCCATGGGTTTATGGGATGAAATCACTGCTTTGAAGGATGAACTTCATCCTCTCCAAATACTTAGGCAGATAGGACCATACGTTTTAATAGAGTCCTGTGGCTGCACAAGGCCTCCAGGGGGCCGTTTAGCTATCTCCTTTTTGCACCTGATGGATTTGTAAAGATTTTAAACACACTGGTAATGAGGTTTATGTCGGAGGGAAGGGGTCAGAGCTTTAGTATAACTATATGGGTTGAACTCTTAGGAAGCAGATGGTCCCGGAAGAACTTGTGAAATAAAAAGAAGATACATCTCCTCTGACAGGAAGGGCCTGCCTCTTCTGTAGTTCATTTGACATTCTTTCTCTGCCACTGAGCCAATTAGTTGTTCATTTTTCTTTTTTGCCAAAATGTGTCATCATTGAGAACAGACTCATCCACTCCCCAAATGAATGAGACACAAAGAGAATTTGATATTCTGTAACTTGAAATATAAATTGCATAGAATGCATAATGTTTGTGAGAGGAAAAATAAGGGTCTGGTAGCTGGAATTCTTAATTTCAACCAAAATCTACCAATTTCTCTATAGGAATACTTGATTCAAAGTATTTACAATGTTTCCTATTTTTTCTAACAAAGACCTCTCAACTGTTTATCTTGTAATCTCCACATTATAAATACTTTAGTAAATAAAATTTATTAGTACTTTAGTAAAAGAGTTCAACTATTAATAGAAATCCTAAGGTGATTGTTTTGCCCTAAATTTAATTGTATTATTTATTTCCTAATGAAGGCCCTGTGTTTGATACTTGACTGTCTCATTATAGCACTGTAAAGACTCAATGCTTAGAAACCCAAGAGCTCTAAGGTTAATGAGAGCAGGTAAGCTAGTTATTAACAAGTACTTACTAGCCCTAAATCCTTTAGTAATCAATTTTCAAATGGAATGTTTCAATACATTATGTTTACAGGAGGGGAGGAGAGAAATAATTAATTGAATAGATAATAACTATGGCATGCTGGGTACTACATACATCTTAACTGATTTAGTCTGCATAAGAACATTGTCCATTATATCGATGCTAACGAATGTCTACTGCTTTACACAGCAAGACTTGGGGCAGATTCTGATAAGACAGTGGTGACTGAGACTGGTTATAAGCTCCAAACTCATGAAACTTAAAAGCCAGCAAGAACAGGGCCTACCAGGGTCTACACCAGGTCCTCTGCATATATCCTTCAGCTATTAGCTTAGTATTTTTTATGCGGCTCTTGACTGTGAGAAGTGAGTCTCTGACTCTTGTAGCTACTCTTGGGACTCTTCTCCTCTTGAGTTGCTGTGACCAACTTTGATATGATTGCTTTTCTTTCACCTTATGTTTTATTTTATGTTTGATCTCTATCTCTTGGCAGCCTGTTTTTTGTTTGATTGTTTGGTTGGTTGGTTTTTTTTCTAATGAGAAACAGAAAGGGAGTGATCTGGAAGGAATAGGGAGGAATAGAAGGAGGGAAAACTAAAATCATGATATATTGTATAAGAAAATAATCTATTTTCAATAGATTAAAACAAGCAACCAACCAACCAAAGAAAATTCAATAAGCCCTATCAGTAATGTGCCAGAATGTCCAGAGCACTGGAAAGAGACAGAGAAGTCTACATACTAATGTTTTAGTCTGAGTCTTGACCTCACTTCAACCTGGAACCCATGTACATTAAGAGATAAGCAGTCTTTGTAGTTCATAAATACAGCCCAGGTAGAGCCCGGGTGTCTTACCCATATGGTCATTCTGAGGCATAGGTAAGGGATTTCATAGATGACCATTTTCATGCTAATCTCTTAAACAAGTATATCTTTTTTTTTCTTTTTTTATAATTTATTTAAATATTAGAAATTTCCACCTCCTCCCATTTTCCTCCCCCTC
>LOJH01013739.1:3154-18794 GCA_001685095.1 Ellobius talpinus
AAGAAAGAAAGAAAGAAAGAAAGAAAGAAAGAAAGAGAAAGAAAGAAAGAACAAGAAATAAGAAAGGAAAGAAAGAAAAAAGGGTAAAGGAAAGGGAGACTCAGTGAAAATTTAAGTTATCCTAAACTTCTCGATACAGATAGGCACCAATGTAAATAGCCTTTAGGTCAAGGCTTAGGGAGGCAAAATGTTTGTAGTGTTTCTAAAGACAAAACTGCCAAGTGTCCACTTATGCTCAATAACCTGTATTTGTATTTTTTTTTAAATTTCTACCCCTAAGCAATCAAATACAGACAAAATTAAACACTACTTCACCAAATCACACTGCCTTATCAAAGTTCTGAAACCTTCCCTTGCTTTGGTGAGTGTTTGGTATAAATACACTAATATTTTATTTCCTGGGAAATTTAATCTCAGAGCTCTCAGTCACAGGCAACAGTAACTTGAATCAGCTTCACACTCTCCCTTCTGATTCTTTTCAGCACGAAGGTGAACTGAAACCTAGGGATGATTCTCTGGGTGGAGACTGCTGAGGAACCATGCATTATCTTCCATCTCTTTCCTCATTGGCAGCTTTTTCCTTGGTATTGGAAGTTTTCTGATAGTTTCAATATGACTATTGACTCTTCATGGAGAAACTGGTTTATTATGTGAGAATCTGAGACCAAAACAATGTATCGAAGCAGATTATGACTATGTAAAAACAAGGAAACTCCACAGTAGGTCACATTGTACTAGTGGCATTATTAACAAAGTACTGAAGAAGCAAGCCTTCACTATAAAACTATGAATGTAGTCCTTACTGCTTGTGGTAATATTGCATCCCTCTCACGTGAAGTAATGAAGCCGAGGGAACAGAACTCAAACTTAGCAGGTTGAGAAAAAGTTGATCAGAAAGGCGAAGTACCAGGAGAATCTCTTCCATTTACTTCCTCTTATTTTATTGGAACAAATATCCTGCGTCTCCAGTATGTTTATCAATATGAGTATTGTGTAGCCCAATATTTTCAAAGTTTTATTTTTATGGTTTATAATTTTTATAATTTCTATTATAGTTTTTAATTTTACAATAGCCTTACAATAAAGAGATATCAATATCATATCATGTAATAAAATATCATGTCCAAAACATTACTATTGTAATTATTCCCCATGTTTATGAAAATAACTACAAAGAAGAAAATTGAATTTACAGACTTGGAAAGAAGGTGTTAGAGCACAATCAAATGCCCTAGTACCTTACAGGAGTTCATAGTAGGTGCCTAATAGACTCTTCACAGGCTGTTGGAGGAGTTAAATAACATCAACAGAATTACAAGTCAGAAACATCACTCTGACTTTACATGGTGGTTTAAATGAGAATGGTCTCCTTGAGCTCTTATGTTTGAATGCTTGCTCTCCACTTGGTGGAACTCTTTGCAAAAGATCAGATGATTCACTTTGGAGTGGGTGCGTCACAGAGGAGGAATGTGAGCTGGAGCTGTCAAAAGCCTCCTGCATTCTCAGTGAGCTCTCTGCTTCTTTATAATTGGGATCCTGATGTGAGCTGTTAGCTGCTGGTTCAATGACATGCCTGTCAGCTTGTTAGCATTCTCCATGCCATGATGATGATAGACTCCTATCCCTCTGAAACTGTAAACCCAAATAAACTCTTCATTTTATAAGATGCCTCAGTTGTGGTGTTTTGCTCTAGCAATAGAAAAGTAACTAATATCAAACAGCAAATTAAGAGGAGTAAGAGCTTTCTTAGGCTTTTTAGCTTTTCTCTCAATAAGTTCCAAAGCAGAGATCATGTTGGACATTAGGCTACCTGGCAATTATGAGAGAAAGACCAAGCTCTGGTTGTAGACTGAGCTGGTGGAGTGGTATTCGGTTTTGCAGAGAACTGGTTTATTGGTACATGGATAAATTTTTTAGAATGGGTCAGATTTAGAGATGGGGGTGCCTAGGTGGAGAATAAGCAGGATTTATGTTCTATTTTTCCCAATAACTATCCATTAAAGTAAAAACATTGTATATTGTACATAGATACTTGAAAGAAGTGAAATTATTTAGTAGAAGAATGAGAAAATCAATTAGTTAACTATATTTAGTTTCTATACTCATATCCCTAAATTATATAAAATGAATTTGATTTCTGGACCATTTGTTTAAGTACATTCATTTTTATCTCTTCATTCTCAGCAAAAACTTTCAAAACTTGACTCAGTCAAATAATATTGAGAGTTCTACCTACACATTTCTCTGGTTTTCTATATGATCAACTAATCCATGATGTTATTGAATATGTGTTTTCAAAGTTGCAGAGACATCTGTCTTGTGCATTCCTTTCCCTGAGAGCCAAGGTTCCAAGCAAGCATTGGGCAGTATTTGCCAAATTAGTAAGCCCTCCAAATCATTTGAGGCAGCTACCTGCATGACCTTTTGCAGTAGGATCACATATCCACAGCACCCTATTGGAATTTCTT
The DNA here is from genome assembly GCA_001685095.1 of Ellobius talpinus. Taxonomy (NCBI): domain Eukaryota; kingdom Metazoa; phylum Chordata; class Mammalia; order Rodentia; family Cricetidae; genus Ellobius; species Ellobius talpinus. The sequence continues at coordinate 5,623 of LOJH01013739.1, forward strand.
TCCAAACTAATGCAAAGATATTTGCAAAGAGTCTGTCAAGTTCTAAAGGTATTTTCTGTCTACAATATTTTCTGGTGTCTCTTTTATTAAGTTAGATTGTAAATATTGGTTTATGAAAAAGTCATCATTTTCTTCATCTTTATAGTAATAATGAACACTTACCTAGAGAAGAAAGGCTCTTTTACTTACCAGGAACATTTCTATTTGTCCCTTTCCTCAACATATATTAATTGTGGTCCCATTATTAGTTCATCAAGCATCTACTGTGCGTGCTTCTATGTCTCCTATTTGCTAATTCCTAAAATCATATAACCTGAGGCAGATAAAACTTTACCTCAGGTTGTTCACCAAATTATACGGAGCAAGACACAGTGCAATGTAATCTGACAGTCTTGAGTCTATTTTATTGCCTTGGAGCACTTGGGTAGAGTGGCTAGAACAGCCTTACAGTGCTGGAGAAGCTTGCTAACTGAAAATAGTGTCTCCCAAGTGTGCACATTCTCTTACAATGTGAATTTAACTGAACCATTTGATGAGCTAGTATGTCCTCCACTGAGGCAAATCTGCCTTACCCATAAGTGAATAGTCCTATCTGGCTCAGGAGTTCTGAGTGATGCTTGAAAAGGACTTAGGGACCCTATGCTGCTAGGAATAGTTTATTTCAGAATTAAGATGATCAGTCTGGCTGGGTAGTGGTGGCACAAGTCTTTAATCGCAACAAAGACCAGCCTTGTTTGCAAACCAAGTTCCAGGACAGTCAGAGTTGTTACACAAATAACCCTTTCTTAAAAAAAAGTAAAAAAAAAAAGCAGACCCTTCAGACCCTAAATGTATAAACAAACAAATAAATAAATAAATAAATAAATGAATGAATAAATAAATAAATAAATAAATAGATGTCTATCTGTCCAGTTACTTCTCCATGAACAACCTACTTCATGAAAGCAAACATTTCTTTTAACCTCCTCTACACTGAATCAAAAACATGTCAAACAAGCACAAAGGAATACTTGGAAATGTTCAGAACATAAATGTATGATTTTATAAAAGTACCATGGAAATAGTTAGACAACTAACAAAATGTAATTTCATTTACAATGATAATAAGGAAGTTTACATTGGAAAAATAGGCAATATCAAATGCTTCTATAGTTCTACATAAAAGAAAGGGTTGAGTTTCAGAGTCAAATGACACATCTGAGTCATGGGCATATATGCTCAAAGTGATGACATTTGATGAGTGACTGACAGACTGAGAGAAATAAGTATGCATGTGAATAAATGCAATTTTTCATGGTTCTTAGGAGGTGTACTAGGTTTCATCTAATGCCATCTCGTTGACTTTGACACAAGAAGATGACCAGGGTAATGTTTTCAATATAATAGTTTTATGACACAAACTACTGGGTATTGACACTTTCACGACAGTGCCTAAAAGAGAAAGAATGCCAAGGCATCCATGTTGCTTTGAATAAAGACTGAGTGCATTTAAATCACTTATCTGAATTTATTATGATAAAGTCATGAATAACGTTTGCTCCACATTTGTAATTAGACTGCACAACAGATGGTAAAGATTTACAGAAACACTAACATTCTAGATAAGAAAGTCTTAATAAATTTGTCAATAGGAGTCTCTGGGGCAAGGAGAAAATGTTTACATGCTAAATAAGATAGGTAGTTGGGTTTGAGGAAAGGCATAAACCAGAAGATGGAGGATTTTTTATCCCCACTACAGAATTATTAATCCTGAATTTGCAAAGAGTTTTTATTGTTACAAAGACTCTAGACAATTTCAAACTTTGTTTTCCTAAAACTCACAAATGATACTAAGAGTCAATTTGCCAGAAAAGATGTCTAGGGGAAGAATATCACAAAACATCTGTCTTTGAACATTCCCCAAACAGAGTGGCAACAAATCGTTTGGGATTTAGCTTCTGTTTGAAATATAAGTAACATAAACTTCCTCAAGCTAGGAACGTTCTCACTCTTAGCATACACAACTTTTCCAGCCTCACAAGCCACACACTTGAGGAAGTTGTTATATTTTGGGTCTGAAACGTTCAGCACAGGCCCCTGTGTTTATAGACAAAGTTCTCAGATGCCGGTGTTATCTTGGGGGGTGTGTGTGGAGCCTTTGGGACTTAGGGCCCACCTGGGAGACATAGGTCAGCAGTGCTGAGCCTTGAATGAAGGAAAAGTTTCCTGATCTAACAAGATTGAAGACATCATGCTGGACGTTGCTGCTACCGTACATTGAGCCACTCCTGCTACCTTGACTTTCCTCCATGGCTGGCACATTCCACTTGATATCATGAGCCTCAGCGAATCAGTCCTTTCTTGATTGATATCTGTCAGATATTCGGATACAGCAACAAGAAAAGTAATATAAACCATTCACATTTATCCTTTCATTCAATCAGTCAAACAAGAAGCATTTATTCAACATTTCTTACCCCAAAAGCATATTTGTGAATTTTATTCATACTAGAGAAAAAGCCCATTCTCCATGCATCTTAATTAATATTATTGGAACACAGAATCTTCTTTGGAATGGTTTTAGTCCATTTCATAAATATTCTTCCTTTTTCACAAATTTTATTGAATTGCAATAAAAAGCAGAAAAGTAGAGTTGATAGAAGATTATAAATATACTAGCAACATAGTCACTAAAAATATAATCTTTTAAATCAATAATTATGAAACAGTAAGACATTTTTGTGAAAAAAGAAAAAAATATTTGGACTAATCTTACTTTACAAAACCAAACCCCAAAGCTAAAAATAGACCCTAAACTCACAGGTATATGCAAAATTTCTGAAGGAAAGCACAGAAAAAAAATGCTAAATGAGTTTGGAATGATCAATGATTTTCTTTGATACAACAGCAAAAACCCATAAAATAAACAGCTAACAGACTATACTTCATTAATGTCTAAACTTTTTGTTTTGTGAAAGACTTTATTAAAAAAGATCAACCAAAGACAGGGAGAAAATATTTTCCATACACATATCTGAGAAAAACCTTCTATTTGTCCAAATATTCAAAGACCTCTTAATTCTCAGCAATAAAACAAACTGAATATGATGCACCAGTGCTTGAACAGAACCTAACCAAAGTTATACAACATGTGAATACATAAACATATCAAAAGAGTCAATATCATGTGCCAATAATAGTTGGCAATTTCAAACAGCAGGTGACATCTGCAAATATTTGAAATACACAAATATACAACAATACAATAAAAGCAAATTCTGGTGAGAATATAAGACATGTATTATTGTTAGTAAAGAAAAATAATAATACATCATCAATGAATACAGTAGAACAGTTTCTTCATTAACTTAATTATTTAATATATGACCTATCAGTCATATCCCTTGAATTTAATTAAATGTGTTAAAATTTAGGTCCTCACAAAATATAGATGCTCTTAATAAGGTATATAGCTATAAGGCATCCTTCAGAGTATGTGTAAATTGTCATTTATTCGGTTAAATATTATTCAGCATTAAGAAGATGTGAGATATCCAGTCATGAAAAGACATGGAGGAAATGTAAATGTGTATTCATAAACAAGTGACTCCATCCTCAAATGTTGTATGAGAGACATTATCACTAGATGACATATTTAGGAAAGAAAAATTCTTATAACAGAAAATGAATGACCCTTGGCTTCTAAGAATAAATCAGTGAAGCAAAGTAGATTTTCATGACAATAAAATTGTTCATGAGATATAATAATGAATATATACCAGTATACATTTGATGAAGCCCATAAAATATGTAACACTGCTCATCAACTATATCTTAAACTTTGAATGATTACCTTACTTCAATGGAGGAAGGCTTCACTCTGGTGGGTGACGCTGATGATGGGAAGCAGTGCCTGAGGAAGGGAGGCCAGGAGCATATGAAAATTGTGGGGGCTTCTACTCTGTGTTGCTGTCAACTTAAAACTTTAAAAGTTTGTAATATTTTTAAAGAAAATGTATAATGAATCACACTAACTAGAGTGATTTCATGGTGCATATCAAATGGTGAAAATTCTACAAAAAGTTTTATATATCAGTCCAAGATGACCTGAGGCTATTTAAGGGGTTTGTGCTAGGATTCTAACCCACACACTTCACACCTTTTGACGTAAATGTGCTTATTCTTAATAGGATATTAAGGCTACCCAATTTGACATTCATTAACAGGAAATATTTAGATAAAAGTTTTATTTCGATGCCAAGTTTACACAATCATAGCTTTTGGAGGCAGAAGGCAGTAAATTATATAAACAGGTGTTACCTGGGGCCTAAACTCCTTCTCAGAAAAAAAAGGAATGGATTTTTATCAAGCTGTATCTGACTCAAAAGCCAAATGATAAATTACTCTCCACTTGTTTCTTGTTGCAAAGAACCATTTATTTAATTAGTGTGTGTGAATGCTTGTTTATGGCGGTGTAATTGTACATGTGTAGGGTTGGGTGGATGGACGTGTGTGCACAGGTATGTGGCGTCCAGAGTTCAAATTTACGGATATGTTCTCAGGTACTGTTCATATCTGGTTTTTAAAGAGGGTCTCTCTCCAACCTAGAACTTGCCAGGTAGTACTGGTTGGGTAGCCAGAAAGCCTGGGAGATCAATCTGTTTCTCTCTCCTCGAAGCCAGGGTTACAGGTGCATGCCACCACACTCAGCTTTTTACAAGGGTCCTGAAGATCAAGTTCAGGCTCTTATGCTTCTGTGGCAAACATTTACCAGCTGAGTTACCCCTCCATTTCTCTTCTGCTTGCTTTACAGTATTACTCCTTCTGTCTTCTTTCTTTATGTCTGTGTAACTCGAACCTCACGGTTTGGACACAGCAATGGCATTCATAGAACTCAGTTACCAGTCACTCACTCTAAAACTGATTTTTAAACTTTCTTCACTTTTTGGATATTAATCTCTTATATCTACTAGGTCTGGCACTGTGGCTAATATAAAACTTTCAAGTTATATTTCTCCAGCTTTAATTTTGCTGTAAGATTGGCACCAGTCAAACCCTGGCACTTGTATTTTGGTCTCTGGCGCTCCTCCTGATAGATTATCCATCTGGTATTCTGTCAAATATCGCTGTGTGACTGGACCAGTTATTGTAGCACAGCCTGAAATCAGAGCATATGGATCTCCAGCAACACGTTGACACTATAATTTAGTTAGAAGTTTAGTCCAGTTAAAATCATGCATGGGTATTCACTTCAAGAATAAACTAAAAATAAGTTTCCTAATCCTAAGATCACTTAAATATATCTCTAAGTATAAACTTGTTTCTTTAATATTAAGCATATTGCAAATATCATACTGTCATACTAGTATTTATGTTTTATAGAATGGAGAATATTAAAAACATAAGAAAAATTTGAGATTTACATTAACATATATTTAAACCAATTCTGATCATACCTTCAGAAAAAATTAACAAAAGCTAAATGAGAATGAAATATTTTGATAGCATAGGTTATACAAAATATAACTTAATAATTTAATATTTATCCCATGTTTACTTTTTAAAAAGTAACGATTTATGACTATAAACAATGAAATGCAAAATGCATTTGAAGAAATACATCTAGAGAGATACAGAATTTGTCTTTATTAGAACCTTATATGATAGCTTAAAAAGAAAAAGAAAAAATAGAACGAACCTTTAAGCCACTAACATTCAGAATTTCTTTCTAAGTGAAAGGAAAAGAGGAAAATCCAGCAGTGGAGACACAGGAGAATCTCTTGTGTAAGTGCATGTTTTCCTGCAAGGTTTTTAGAGAGAGAGCATTGTCTGTCTACGAAGATGCTATGCAAACATTTAGAAATGAATGGATTTCTAATCTACGCTGCTGAAACAGCACAGCATTGATATAAAAGCAATGCGTAGACGACACCACAAATCCCATTGTTTCATCCATATACTCACACAAGTGACAAAACTTTACTTTATAAATATACGTGCCAAAATATTTGCACACAAATCTCCCAAAATTAAAAATTCAGCAAAATAGCCCAGAAATTAATTAAAACAATAAAACACTGTGATCAAGTGAATTCATTCCGAGAGTAGAAGTGGTGCTTATCATCTGAAAATATTGTGTTATGTCAATGGATCCATGGTAAAAGTTATCAGCTTGCAAAGGCTGTAAGAGTCTCATATATCATGTTAGAAATCACATAAATTAATAGTGTACTTCTAATAATAACACTATCCAGAAAACAGACATTTTTAGGGACAACTAAAGTATATTTCTTAAGACAATGTCCAACATTTATTTTAAGACTATATCCAGTTCTTAGCTGAGAACAGAGGAACACAGAAACAGAAACAAACTATTCTATATTTCATTATAGAAAATATGTTTTTAAAATAAAAACAAATTGTTTATGTATTAATGTTGGGACAGAATTCAGGAATGGAGTCATATGAGAACTCTGAGTGCTTGTGAGAAAACTCCAAGAAATCAAGACAAAAGCCTTATGACCTGAATTTCTTTGAAGCACAGAATTGTTCTTGGAATGTGTTTCTGTGCTCCTCCCAGGTGTGGTGCAGAGGACTGAACTATTTTAGTTGCTGCAACTAAAATTCTTCCATGTAAAAGCATGTTTTTTCCATGTATGGCTTGTCCTTGTGATTGAATATGTTAGTCAGGTGACTCTTCTTAATCCTTAGAGTATAAAGTTTCTGATGTTCTGAATAAAGTTAGCTATCACATGAGCCTTTAGTCTAACTTATTTTTAGGCCCCGCTCTCCCAACTTCATTCCCCCAACTAAAGTGGTAAACCTGCTATGCTTTATCCATTTTGAAATTGGTTAAACTTGTAATGCCCCAGCTTTAATTTATATTCTTATAGATGAATTAACAAAAAACAGACTGTGGTATGCTCAAAGAAATTTTCAGGATAAATCATTTCTCAAGAGTAAAGTTTCAAAGGTGTTCGTTCATGAAGTTCCTTCACAAATCGCGATCTCAAGTTTCCTCTCCCACAAGTTTCTCACAAGCTCCAGGTCATGCCCTAAGGAACTATTCTATTGTGGCTCCAATTACAAAATATCTTTTATGCTTTTATTTGAACTTCATTTAGAACATTTACCATTGATAACCTAATTCCTAATTCATTGATCTAATTATCATGTTCACATGTACCACACCCACATTCTGAAAATCAATTTCAGCTGATTCTGATATTTCACTGTTTGAATTAATTCTTAAGCATTATTTATTGTTTTTTTTTCTGTTGCAATAGTTTTTGATGAAAAAATGTTGCAAAATAAAGGGGGAAATTATACTTACATTTGTAAAAACACATGGTTTTATTATTTAATTTTATATTTATTTATTCATATGTGTGTATGTGTGTGTATGCACACGTGTCATGGTGCTGCTGTGGGCATCAGAGGACAACTTTTAGGGAGTGATTTCCTCTTTCCATCATGTTAGTTCCCAGGTTTAAACTCTTTGTCAGGGTTGGCAGTGAACACCTTAACCTGTTGAGCCATCTCTCCAGCCCTTATCATGTTTTTTGTCCTGCCTTTGTAACTGTTTTTATGTGAAAGTTACATGATGTTAGGAGAACGCATCTGTTTTCTTTGTTTGAACACGAGACATTCCCACCTTGCTGACATGGCTAGCCTTTTGTTGCCAGGTGGTACTCAATGGTATAAATTGTCCATATCTAATAATTCCCCATTCTCTGTTTAATGGCCATCTGGGTCAGTTTCAGCTTTTGGCTAATAAGAATAGCACTGTGATACATATTCTGCATCATCATTTTGTAGACATGAACAGCATTTTACCTTGAATACTTATCCTTATTCACTTGCAACTACTGCTACTTGCTGGTTGAAAAAATCACATAGACATTTAAATTCAATAAGTAAACCAATCCACCATTACACATGTAGTACGGCATACAGATTATAAAAAGGCACTATTTCTTCAATTATTTATGTCCCATGTTTAATCAATTTGCCACACGCTTCTATTAGTCTGCACTCAACACCTTCAACCTCTTACACTGCTTCTGGGCTGAGCTACATAATTTGTTTGGTCTGTGAAATGTTAGAAATCGAGACATAACTAGAAGCTTTAAAAAGTACTCAGTTTCTATTACAAGGTTGTCAGAAGTGAGGATGCTGGTGGAATTGCAACTTTGTACATGCTTTAAAAAAAGCAAATAAGAATAGAATTCAAAATTTAAAATATGCATCCTACTTGGCATAGGGAGTTTAATGTCAAGATCTAGAGTTAAAGACATTCACATATATATCAAAAATTGTGAATTGATATACCAAAAATAACTTTACAAAACCAAATGAAAATATCATAAATAAATTTCAATATAGCATACATGCTGTGAAATGCAGATTTAACTTAATTTTTAAAATTTATATTGCATTCAAATTATGGGATGTTATGCAGCTATAGAAAGAACACAACTCACATTCTGTAACAGAAATATATTAAGATTTGTTATAAGCATTAAAAGCAAAGAAGAAAATCACACTTACCACTTACTATTGTTTTTATAAATGTGTTTGTATAAAGTTCTATGTACAAAAATTTAGAAAAAAATGATTATTGGATTTTGTTGATGGCGAGAGGGTGGCCCTTTGTTCCCTCCCGGCCACCCAGCTAGCTTACACCCAAAATAATCACACAGAAACTGTATTCATTTAAACACTGCCTGGCCCATTAGTTCTAACTTCTTATTGGCTAATGGATTTGTCAACATTTTAACTATTTTTGATAACTTTGAGAAAAGAGAGAGTGGGAGAAGTAAAAATGAATTTCTTCCAATGTAAGTTTTCAAAGATTTAGGGATTTTTAAATTTTATTAATTTAATATCAGTTTAATCAATATATTCACAAATAAAAATAGCCATAAACATAATGAAATTACAAAGTACCCACTAGCCTAATGTACAAATCTTTAGTGGGCTTGTGAGTATGGTCAACCACACAAAAGCAGCCATTAAAGCAGAAAGATTTATTAAAAATTTTAACAAGACTAAAGAATTTCTACTCAATAAAACACTGAAAATAAATTAATACTTAATGAGTGAAAATATTAAAAAAGAATTGCTATAGGCAGAGAATTAATATTCCCCAAGCATAAATAAATATTAAAAATAGAAGAAAATATTTAAAAGTGTGTTAAAGGGTATAATGCACAGAACATTTTAAAATGGGAAAAGTAGTCAATACATATTAACACAGTTTGAATAACAATAGATAAATGTGGTCTTCACTCCGTGTCAAGGAAGTTCCTTGAAATACACAGAGAGCATTACAGTAACTAGGACCAATCAAAATACAGAGTTGTGAAGCCCAGCCCGTACTGATACAATTACAAAACAGCATCTATACCTAAGGCTCAGGGAGCATTGATGAGAAAAAGGTAAGAAGACTCCAAGAGCAAATGCTAAGGGAGTTTACTGTGATAGTGTGTCTCCTAGAAATATCGGAGAAGCTCCACCTATAAAGTCTTACCATTATGGCATTAAAGTATAAGTCCAAACATGAGCTGAATAAAAGCAACAGAAATGCCAAAGTTAACAGGAGAATTCCCAGCAGGTTTCACCCCTTCACAGAGAACAGGAGGCAGAGAGACATATGTGCAATGGTAGGAGCCTTTTTTGAAATCTCAAAGTCCATCTCCAGTGATGTAGCTCCCTACACCTTTTATTCCTTCCCAAGCAGTTCCACCAATTAGGGACCAAGTATTTAAACATATGAACCTATGAGAATGAATCTTATTGAAACCAGTGCACTGTATGTTTTTAAAATCCTAAAGTTGATATATATATATATATATATATATNCTGTACTTTAGATTTTAATATATATATATATATATATTAAAATCTAAAGTACAGCCTCACATATGAAGACTGGGCAGCACTTTGAAAGAAAGGATTGAGCCAATCCTATGTCTTATGTTGTTTGAAAATTCCATCTCAAATATTAGAATTTTCACTGTTTCAACAATATGATTTCATGCCAGAATTTTCCATTTTTCTTGTTTTGTCTGTTTAAAATCTAATATCGAGGGAACTATTCCTATTCATCACACATTTTTCTTTTATTAATGTCTTTCCCTGGCCTTTGAAATCTAATTTCAAAAGCTCAAAGAAGTCAACCTTTCTATTGACTTTTCAAAGCAGTGAGGTTTTCACTTCTTAAATAACTTTAATCTTAATTATTTCTGCTTTTTTAAAGGTATTTTCTTGCAAATCAGCCTGTTTGCTCCTCTTTTTCCTGCACACTGCCTACAGAAATCCTACTTTAATTACAGCACCGTTGAAACTTCAAAAGAATGCCTTAGCACAATGGGTGTATTCTCCTTTGCTTCAATTTTACCAGATAAAAGTTTTCTTTACCTGTGAGGTTTAAAAAGTAAAGAGTTGGGTTTTCTTATATCTTGTCTGACAGTAAGGTTCCAGTTCAGGCTATGTTTATCAGATCTGGAAAGATCAGGCTCAGACACCTGTCTTTATCTAAAGACATAATATATGTAGTCAGTCTCCAAATTTTCATTCTTCCTTTAAAAGTCTTCTGTAAGAGTATGTACTATATGCTCATATGATATGTGCTATATGTTCATATCAATAACCAATATGACCATAATATACCTTATATTAAGCTAGATGAAACACCTATGCTAAATGAAGTGAAAAAAATTAAACAAACAGGAATTACTCATATATTCATAAGAAAATCACAGGAAATCTAAGAAAATGCATGAGACGTGGAAAATTTCCATGTTAAAGTTGGTCATGGTGGCTCACTAATGTATAAATAGGAGGATTGCTGTCAGTTGGAGGCCAGCCTGAAAAACAATGTGAGACTTTGCTAGAAACAATCAGACAGCAGACTCTGTGAGGTCGACATCATTGCATATGTTTTGAACTTTCAGAATATATATACATATATTTCTGTGATGTTTTTCTTTAATTTACTAAGCAACCATACCTATCCTTCCTCCACAACGCCAAATTCTGGTCCATGTGAGCCTTTCTGCCATCACTTCCTGCCTCACTGCACCCTTGCTATACTAGCTGCTTTCTACTTCTGAGAATTCACAAGTCTGCAAGTATTTGACTCCACAGGTTCTAACTTCTAATGTTTTAAATTTTGTTTCACCCAGGGATTCCTACTCATCTTCCCAAGATAACCTGTTCCACATTATCCATTTTCCTTCCATAATCAATTTTATTGGTTATTTCAATCATTCATTTACTATTTATTTTTTGTGATTAATTGCAGCTTTTTATTATTTATTTGTTACATTTACCTATGTTAGTATTTTTTTCATCAGTACCATCAGACAGATGGTACAAATCAGCTAAAGATGATTCTGTCTTCTATGTTTGAGCAGGCAAAACGTATCTGTCAACTTTGGAAGTTCATTTGGACTGTGTAACCAAACTGTAATACAACTTTTTAGCCATGCCATATGAAAGGATGACATGTAATAATTATTGCTGAGAACTCTGTAGCTAACAAGGTTTATCATGTCTCACCCAGTCTCAGAGTTGTACTTATACTCAGAAGGTAGAAGTCCCAGTAGGTCATATATCTTTCCTTGAATTCCATCCATAATAGAAACAAAAAGCTTATTAAATCCTCGGATGGGGCTATTATCTGCCATTATCATCAGAGACATTTACAAATTGCAAAATAAAAAGACTATAGTTAGCAGATCACTTAGCTCTGTTAAAATCTTGGTTTAGTTGATACTTTTAAGGTACTAACAATGTGGGCCATAAAAACCTATAGATTTTCTAAGCAGAACTCAAAATCAAACTGAAAGTAATTCTGTTAAAGAGATGCAGGTCAGGGTAGCCATTCAGCAATTATACACAAGTTGCAGGTATCCATGTGGGAGCTGCATGCATGCAGGGCTGGGGGTAAGCCTTGGGACTGCAGGAGTCACAGGAAGCTTCAGGGGGACATGGAAAGCTTTGTAGATGCCTGGTGGAGTGGCAGCAATGATGGCCTTGGCAGGAGAGGAAGCTAAGCCAGTGCTGATGAGACCTGCTAGTGCTACCACAGCCTCAGTCCAAAATGGTGATCCTGCCTCCAGGAATCTCAGAATGAGACTGTGACTAAGAGCTGTCTCCTCCCATTTTATAATCTTCTCTAGAACTGAGATTAAAGGCTTGCATCACTGGGATTTAAGGCATACACCACCCAGTTTCTATGACAAACTAGTGTGGCTACTGGGACTAAAGGTGTATATTATTGCGGCCTGGTCTGTAAGACCGACCAATGTGGCTGCTTTACTCTCTGAACTTCAGGCAAGCTTTATTTACTAAAATAATAATGAAATGCCACTACTTCACCAGAATTAGTAACTCTACGTTTGCTTGCTGCTTTCCTTTCCTATTTATCTGTCTTCTCTTTTCACTGTTTCTAAAAGTTTCTTTGTTCTTAGTTTATGTGTGTTTGGCCTGTACAGAACATATGTGTTTGGCCTGTACAGAACATATGTGCACAACATATATGCATGCCTTTGGAGGTAAAGAGGGAGTCACTTCCCTGGGACTGTTAGTTGCATATGTTTCTGAACCACTGTGTGGGTGCTGGCAACCAAACCTGGATCCTCTTAAATATTGAGCCTACTCTCCAGTTTATTGTTTTTTTAAATTAGGTATAGGTTGGCCTTGGCTTTGGGGAGACTGTTCTGCTTCAGCAGGAGGAACTGTAAGTGCTTCCATGCCTGGCTTATTTGGCTTCTTGTGATATCTGTCATTTCAAAGTGCCAGCAGAGATTTATTTCCTCATAGTTCTGGAGTCAGAGAACTGAGACAGACAAGACTGTTTCTTATAAAGCCTTTCACTTTGCCCTGTAAGCGCCATCTTCTCCTTGCCTCTTCTAACAGCAACTTTTAGACAATTTATATCCTAACCTCCTCTTAAGAAAACCAGTCTTAAGGAATAGAATTCACACTCGTTGCCTTGTTTCAGCTCATTTAGCCTCTTTGAAGACCTGACCTCTAACTGCAGCTGCATTCTGAGGTACTGGAAACTGTAATTTCAATATAAAACCTTGCAGATGATGTAGATGAAGAGTCAATTTATCTTACAGTCTTCCATTGAGGGGTGTGTGTGTGTGTGTGTGTGTGTGTGTGTGTGTGTGTGTGTGTGT
>LOJH01013740.1:7059-24621 GCA_001685095.1 Ellobius talpinus
TCTCTCTCTCTCTCTCTCTCTCTCTCTCTCTCTCTCTCTCTCTCCCGTTTCTCCACAGAAAAGGACAAACATTTAAAATTATTTTATATAGGAATTTATGTAACATCCTGAAATTGCTATCTGAGATATATTGGTTTTCCCTTTTTAATCTCTGGGAAAAGATTACTTTCTCTGTATTCAATAACTTGTAGTATGTTATAGTTGTGGCCAGTTACCATTTCCCCAGACATGGGATTGAGGACATGTCTAGCAGTGATGCACAGGGTAGCAAATGCTGGCCAGGGAGTCACTCTGCAGGGACCTCTGCACGATAATAAGTGTGGGTGCCAGGCCTTTGTTAGAGTGATTAAATGCAGCACTGACCCATACCTGCATCCCTCTGTTTCAACAAGTACAGATCGATTTTCCTGTACCTATTTCCTCTTTTGACTCTGGTTCTTGCTTGCAAAAAGCAGGTGTTTCATGCAATTATTTAGAGCGCTGTCTGTCTGTTTTGTACCATTATTAAGCCCGGATAGTTACTTTCCTATAACACCTTAGCAGAATAATATGGGAAATATTTGGAGTCCTAGGCTATCCTGTTTGGTAACTATGCAGTCCTTTCCCAAATAGAATTCTGATTCTTACTGCTCTTTCCAAATATGTGGAAATAGCAATTTGCTTACGTAATATTGCCTATGAGAAATACATTAGATAACAGTAACAAAAACTTCAAATTACTTATTTTAAATTAAGATTTCCAGTATCTGTTTGCTTTACCTTGGTCTACTCCTTTAGTGTCTTTGTTCTCTGTCTCTGGTTTGATTCCAGGCTGCCTTTCCTAAGACAATTAAATCTAGTTGTCTCTAAAGTGCTACTTGAAACTAATCTTATTCATACACCATCTTATTTACCTCTCATCATGTTGCTCACTCAATTCCTTCTTCCTTCCTCCTTCCCTCCCTCCTTCCCCTCCCTCCCTCCTTCCCCTCCCTCCCTCCTCTCTTTGTCCTTCCCTCTCTCCCCTCCCTTCCTCACTCCCCTCTCTCCCCCTTTCTTTCTTGAGACATAGCCTCTCTATGTATCTCTTGTTATCCTGAAACTCTGTGTAAACCAGGCTGACCTTGAACTCACAGACATCTACCTGCCTTTGCCTCCAACACAATGAAATTAAAGTCATGCACTGCCATCCCCAGAGGTTCTAAAATTCTAACATAATCTCTGACTTGTAATTTATTTTTCTGGAATTTTCTGGAACTTTCTAGAATTAAGATAATTTTACATATATGCTATGTATAATGTGTTTGATTATATTGAGAGACATATCAATATGTTACATTGAATTCTGAATGAAGTGATAGGAAATAGTGAACGATGTTCGATTTTAACATTAAAAAATCTCCTAAACGTTTTTCTTCTTGTTGACTGAGGTTTCTGTCCTGCCTGGTCCTGCAGTCATTCAGTCCCAAATAAACACACAGAGGTCTACATTAATCATAAACTGATTGGCTTATTAGCGCAGGCTTCTTATTAACTCTTATAACTTATATTAGCCCATAATTCTTGTCTGTGTCACCCACGTGGCTTGGTACCTTTTCAGCGAGGCAGTAACATCTTGTGTCCTCTCTGCCTGAGTGATGTATGCAGACTGAATCTTTCCTCTTCCCAGAATTCCCATGTTCTCATGGCCCCACCTACACTTCCTGCCTGGCTACTGGCCAATCAGCATTTTATTAAAATACAATTGACAGGGTCCAGACCATTGTCCCACAGCATCTTCTTTTTCTTAGTATTAAAAATCTTGAAGAGGCTGGATTGAAAGGAGAATTTCTCTATCAAATTACAACTTCGGAGAGATGCAGAAAATTTCATCTTTCATGTGTCTGGATGATGCAGGATGTAAACAGATACACGCGGTCCATGGGCAATTTGAAGTCCAGGACAGGTAATGTGTGTTTGAGTTGTGAGCATTTAATTTTATTCAAGGTAGGATATCTATTTCATGAAACATCCTTTAGCAGATCACTGTCCATAATTACCATGTGTTAGGAGGTCTAAGAAGTGGAAAATAAATAGCACAGGGAAATATTGGCAAACTATGCAATAAGCATTTAAGCAAAGACAGGTGAAGAAAATGGGAAGTAGATTTATTCATGTAGGCAATATAGAACAATAAACAAAACAGCTTAAGGGCAATATAAAAGTTATTAATAGTAGAGTTGAGTGGGGCTGAAGGTGAGGGAAAGTTCACACTGCAAGCCAAGAACTACTAGGAAACGGAATGATTGCTTACACCGTGTGTGCTGCGTCATGAGCAGAGTTGAAGTGCCGTTGTCGTTCTTGAACTTGCCTGTCATGTTTTATCTGGCGATGAATTACACCACGCTACTTCCAAAATAGCCCAGGAAGTGTGGGGAGCCTCTTTTCTCTAGTTATTTAGAAAGATGAGCAACTCTGAATGTTCTAAAACAAATAATGCTTTTAATTGCAAGATTTTAATTCCTTGGATTGTTATCACAAGGTATAGGTGACTTATTTGTTCATCAGAAAAAGACTGATGTTCATGAGAAAATAAACAAATGCCCAACAGTGGAAAGCAAAAGCCAATACCAGAACCTGAGTTTTACATGAGTGAGTTATCTTTGTACATATTATTAAGTGAAATTCATCTAACGTATGCCATTTAAGGGAGATAGTTCAAAAACACTTTATATGTTTTGTGGAACTTGCACTTTACATGGTATATATCTGAGCCTTTAGTGAAGTAATATTCAAATAATTTGTCAACAGCTTAACTTTAGTTTTTTTTAGCACTAAACCGTTCTTTAACACAAGTTGTTAATTTCTTATAAAAATGTTTAATGAATTTTGTCAAAGTAAGAACACTGAAGAAATTAACTCAATCTCTTTTCTTTATATTTAAAAAAGTTAGAAGTGTTATTATGTTTTGAGGTATAAATAGTAATATTTCTTTTTTAATTTAATTTTTTTAATTTTACATACCAACCCCAGTTCCCCCTCTCTCCCCTTCTCCCAATTCCCCTGCTCCCCCCATACCAACCCCATCCACTCCTCAGAGGAGGTAGAGACTCCCCTGGGGAGTCAACAAGGTCTGGCAAACTAAGTTGAGGCAGGGCCAAGCCCCTCAACTGGAATCAAGGATGAGTAAGATATCCCACCATAGGGAGTGGGCTCCAAAAAAGCCAGTTCATGCATCCAGGATAAGTTCTTATCCCACTGCCAGCCCCCACCCCAGCAGATCAAGCCACATAACTGTCATCTGTATTCAGAGCACCTAGATCAGTCCTATGCACGCATATTCCCCAGCTGTCAGTCCAGAGTTCCTGAGCTCAAAGTAGATCAGGTCAGCTGTCTCTGGGGTTTTCCCATCATGATCTTGAACCCCCTTGCTCATAGGATCCCTTCTTTCTCTCTTCAACTAAGTTCTAGGAACTCAGCCCAGTGCTTGGCTGTGGGTTACTGCATTTGCTTTCATCAGTTACTTGATGTAGGTTCTAAAGGAACTTTCAGAGATATCACCATCCCTGACTTCAACTCTACTCTAGAGCTATACTAATAAAACAAAATGGTATTGGCATAAAAACAGATATGTGGGTCAGTGTAATTGAACTGAAGACCCTGACATAAATCCACACAACTGTGAACATCTGATTTTTGACAAAGAAGTCAAAATTGTACAATGGAAAAAAGAAAGCATCTTCAACAAATGGTCCTGGCATAGCATAACTGGATGTCAACATGTAGAAGAATGCAAATAGATCCATATCCATCTCCATGCACAAAACTCAAGTCCAAATGGATCAAAGACCTCAACATAAATCCAGTTAGACTGAACCTGTTAGAAGAGAAAGTGGGAAGTAGCCTTGAATTCATGGGCACAGGAGACTTGCTGTTTTTTTTTTCAGATTCCCCCTTCAAATCAGTTGTAAGCACTGGAATTAAAAAAAAAACTCTCATACAATTCTAATGCTGAGTTGATATTATTACTACCATATAGTTCTACCTAGTCACATATACTCACAGCTTTGTGCTGCTTAATGCTGGGGGAAAGTCTCATAAATAGATTACTAGGCTATGCTGTCACTGTGAGAATGTTACAGTGTGCTTACAAGGACCTAGATGGCATAGTCTATGACAAACTATGCTGTGTGCTGAATAAATAGGCATGTATAGGCATGTATAGGCATGTATAGGCATGTATAGGCATGTATAGGCATGTATAGGCATGTATTTGGATATCAGGTTCTATAGTAGAGCATGTGCAGTATGGTCTTTTGAACAAATGGCGAACAAACCAGCTTGCAATAAAGTCATGCTTACGAGAAAAAGGAAGTAATTAAGAGACATGAATTGGGTGTTGCCTGTGTAACAGGCACACTGCTGTATAGTGAACACCCTTTTGTACGTATTGATAGAATGAGTGCACTGCCAAGCAAAGGTGAGAAGCAAACTAGAGCAAGTACATTAGACCGTAGTATATGTATTTATTATGATTAACAAGCATCATGTAACATGCATAACTAAATGTGCCAGACAGTATGTTTGTTTGTGCAGCATCACTAAGGCCATGTGAGTGATGTATGGTAGTGTGACAGCTGTGTTGTCACCCTGTGATGGGAAATTTGGGGCTCCATTATATCTAACCTTATGTGACCACTGCTATATCTGAATTGATCACAGCATTGGTGGGTAACACTCCACCGTGTATGTGTGTGTGTACAGATGTTTATACTCTATTACTCCAGCAAACTTTGAAAGCGATTATAGATGAATCAATTCAAACTCTTTTGAGCTAAATATGTTCAGACTCTCTCTTGATCTATTATTTGTATTTGTCTTTTCAAAAACCATCCCATGAAACAGCTGAATCCTTTCTTTGGTTCCTCATAGGCTAATTTACCTTTCAGGAAGCCCTGTAACTGGAAACCTTCCTGTTTTGTTAGGTGACCACACAGAATCATTACAATTGTCCTAAATGTTCTGTGAGATTTTTCGACTAGAAAAGCCTGGAAATACTGGTGTGGGGGGCGGGAGGGAAGAGAGGAAGGAAAAGATAATTCCTGACTTCTGAGGTCACATTCTTGCTATATTGAATTCCAAACTCAGAAATGAATCAGATGAATTCTCTATTAAATAGGAAAAGTCTAAGAAAGCTTAATATATCATTTCCAACAACAGATTTAAGTGTTTTAATCCAAAATGTAAATGCTCAGTTACAAAATTTTAGACAGTCAGTAAGATATCTTTGCGGGAAAGTGGTGGAATATGCTTTGAAATCATTCAGATAAATAGATTCCTTAAGTAGGCTTAAGAGTCCTTTTCATATGACATTGCTAAATTGGGGTGAAAACGCAATTATAAGATAAATATGTTTTACTCAAGAGTGTGACTTGGGGTAACATAATTTACTACATCTTTCTGTATTTCTTGCCTGCACTACTATTTTTCATTTTCTGCTATGTTATAACCTTAATTTACTATTCATTGTGCTTACAGAGTATATCTCCAATCCTACGTCCCAGGAAATAGATTTTCATCAGTACAGAGAATCAAACGGTGACATGTTTATGGGTTAATATCATGAAATAATAAATATTTACCAGACAAAATACACAAAAGAATGGAATAAATTTTGCTCAATATTTCTTACAGTATCACCAGGAGACCAGTTGAAAAATATTAGCACTGAAGTAGATTTTTGTGCGTGAAAATTTATAGCAATGGGAAGCAGAACTTTAAGATGAAGCTGCCGGCATAATCTTACCGCACGATCCCTAGGCTCTGTCAGGGAGATTGAAACTTTTGATCTCCATCATTATTTTTAGGTAGTGCATTCATAAACCGAGCAGAGGTGAGTAATGTTCTTCAACAAACTCCGTTCGTACAGCCAGTGTCTTGAAAGGCACCTCCATCCCTGCTTTCCACCATCTATAGACAGGGGACCACTCATCTCAGCTCTTCTGATATGTGTTATGGAAGCCCACTGTTTACCTTAAGCCTCTCTTTTTCCTTACCAAGATTTTTTTCATAGTATTCAGACAATTTTTGCTAAGGTATTTTCTTTGGGAGGGGGTTACAGTTTTTTCTTTAACGCTTAGTATCCCTGCTAATAACTACAGGAAAGGAATTGGGATCTCTAAGTTAGCTGCTGTGTGTGTGTGACAGTAAAATTTTGAAGCAATTCTTATGTACATGTGCTCATGTGCACACAGTGGCCATGATGTCAACCATAGGAGCCATTCCTCTGAAGCCATCTGTCATGTTTTTGTGATGGTCAATTAGACAAGGCTGGTGGACCAGGTTGCCTAGAGCTTCATCTATTTCTGCTTCCCCATTGTTGTCAATACAAGTGTGTGCCATCATGTTGGCTTTCTGTGTGGAAGCTAGGGATAGAATTCAGGCCTTATGCCTGATTCAGGATTATTGATTTCTGTCAATCAGCAGTTGGTAAATAATTCACTGCTAAAGAAACACTCATGCTTGCTTTCTTTTGATCTCATAAAATAGTCTTTTCATTTGAAAAATTTCTAAATAAAACAGTAGAAAATAATCTTATTAACTGCTTAAAAGAGAAAAGTGAATTCAAGCATGCTTGATTAAAATACAATTATCTTTTATAGCCCTAGTGTCATGGTCAATTTGTTTAATTTTATTCTCCACTGGTTAAAGGTTTTTGAAAATAAAATGAAATATATACTTATTTATAGAGGAAACCATTTTAAAATTCATAAACAATTTTTTTTAGTCATGTTTGGTTCTACCCTAGGTATTTGGGCTATCCAGTCTACCGGTCTTGGCCATTCAGGCAGTGGAGGGAGGGCATGGACTCAGTTAAACCAAACAGTGTTTGGCCACTCCCACAAGTTCTAGTTGTCATCTCTTGGAGGTCTGCTTTCTCCAGTCTTTGATCTTGGGAATGAGAAGGTAATAAATACAATTGGTCATTGTCGTTCGCATGGTCATCCTATTACTTTGTGATTTTGAGATTGGCTTACAAAACGCAGCCTGAATAGTGCAGAAATGGTTGTCTGCATGCTAGAGAGGCTAGGAACCTCCTAGCTCTACAGTTCCTGGTGTTAGTCGCCTAAGTAGTCTCAATCTGGTGCGAAAGGCCTGGGGCAATTCCTGGAGAGCTGCTGGCCTTCAGTCTAGGATAGCAGGGGTGATGACAGAAGTCCCAGCAGCAACAGGACAGACATAGTCAAAAGGAAGACACCAAGGGGGGCAAACAAGTCGCCCTGCTTTTTCACTCAGATTTCTGTGCTGCTGAGGGAAGGTACAGCCTACTTAGTAAAGGGTCTTCACCAAGTTAACCCTTGCCAGAAATGCCCTTATGAACCCTCCCTGAGACTTGGTTGAATCCAGATGCCGCTAAACTGACCGTCAAGATTTACCACCAGGCAGTTAAGCTGTGTCTCTGTTGGTTTAAATCTGGATCACTACATACAGGAGAACCTAAGGCAGTTTTACTATCAAGAGAGGCATATGGATTCATCTGAGGAAGATGGAAATGGGATGTGTCAGTCTCTGTGTTTGTTCACACACGAGTAGGGGGCCTACATTCTGAAGCGCATGTTGAGCTTATTGGGGGCAACGATTCAAAGTCAGTTGTGTGTAAATAAGTTTTTATGCTTTTATAGTCTGTGGTGGATTGAATGGAAAATGGCCCCCATAGCATCAAAAGTGTGAACATTCCCAGTTGGTTCTATTGGGGGAGATTATGGAACCATTAAGCTGGGATCCTACTGGAGGAGGTTTATCACTAGAGGCAAGCTTTGAGTGATACAGACTTGCCTCCTTTCTCTTCTCGCTCTGCTTCCTGTGTGTGGGTGAAACATGTGATGAGTGAGCTTCCTTCTCCTGTTCCTGTTGCCAGGCCGTGCCTTTCCCGCCACTATGGACTCGATCCCTCTGCAGCTAGCTGCGAACCAAAATAAAGTCCTTCTTTCTTAGGTTGCATCTGCTTGTGGTGTTTTATCAAATCAGCAGGAAAGTAACTAACACGCAGCTCATGGATGAAGTTGACAAATCCAGCAGTTAGATGGCTCACTGCAGCTACTGCTCTGCCCACAGAGGCCCAGGATCCAGCCGGAAGGAACACACTTATCAATCAGCACCTGTGCTCACTGTGGTTCCCTGACCTCCTCATGGGAAAATGGGACATACTTACTGTATGCTTGGAATTGGTGACTTTCTGTACGACTAGAGCAGTAAGCAGAGGCAAAGCAACAGGAGCTTCCCAGAGAGATGCCAGGCACTGCAGCATCATCAAACACTCAAAGGACGTTGACTCATACTCCCTCCTCAGTAAGGTTGCTCGTTTTTCTCGTTCAGCTGACAAGCAAACCTCGGGGGAGGACTGCAGAATACCTGAAACTAAATAAAGGGCTTTGTCTGCAGGTAGTATTCTGAATGCGATTTCAGTTTTCCTGCTTGAGGAAGCTGACTTTGCTCATGGTACTTTGTCCTGAGTTACTGATTAGGAAAACTCTTTTCGTCAAAAGAGAAAAAAAATATCTGAACAAGGGAAAATCCACAAGTGGTTTTAGAAGGGACTGTAGGCTAAAGGAATACCAATTAGTATTGGGGTTACAGACTGCATTGGTGGCCAGAACTTGCAAAGTGGCGTAGAAAGTAGCATGGGACAAAGTTGTTAAATCTGGCTGGGTGTTGTAACTAAAATATAATCTTAAAATACATCAAACAAACAAAGCTAGAAACCTGTGGGGAAACCTACTACTGTTATTTTGCTAAATGGACATCGTATCAAAAGGCCTTCTAAATATGCATCTCTTATACCTATACATGAGTATAGCTCTTGGTCCTCACTAGAGAAGTGGTTTTTTGTTTGTTTCTTTGTTTATCTTAGTGGGTGACATCATCATGGAGACTCACAACTGGCCAAAGTGCAGAGAATAAGTATCTGTGGAATGCTAGCCGTAAACAAGATTTAAATAGCACATTCTTACCCCCCAGTTCACAGGGAACATCTCACAAGAGAGTAGAAAGATTGTGAGAGCCAGAGTCAGAAAGAACTGGGTTGAAAGACTGTCTTGTGGACATGACAGGACCATTGCACACAAGAACCCACAGCAGCTGTGGATGCTTGCACAGGACCAGCTCACCAAGCCAGTCAGCATCCTAGCACAGGGAGGACAGTCCATGAGCCTCTACTAGTTAAGGAGCTATAACAGCCGATGGATGCTGAGAGAGGTAGAGTCAGTTTTATTAAAGGCTAGGGCCTCTGGAAGATTGACTATGCTCCAGCGGATGGCACAAGACCTATGGTATTTGGGCAGCACAAAATACAAGAATAGTAGGACAGGAAGTTGGGTAATGGACACAGGGTAGAGACCTGGGAGGAGTGTGAAAGGGGGACTAGGAGGTGTCTATAACCAAAATACATAGTATACGTACATAAAATTCTCAAAAAAATAGATTGTAAAAACATGACTAGAGTTTGGTGGTATCGCATAAAGAATTCAAATATATTGCTTTAAGTTTCAGTTTAAACACAGTTAGGAGGGCAGAGAAAAGATTTCCTGTTAGAAAATTCTTGGCTTTGGCATGAAGACTAGGTTGTGTGGGAACACAAGTGTGAGGTAGAAGTTAGAAGGCCAATTCATTGTCCAAGTGAGAGCTAATACTGGCTTAGACCAAGCTAGTAGCAGTGGAAATGGCCCGAGTGGACTAGAGAAATACTTCTGAAAGCAGAGTTAATAGAATTTGATGATGGATTAAAGGTGAGAGAGGAATCAAGAAAGGAAGGCATTAGATGGTTGCCCTCAGCTCAATGTGGACATGAGAGGAAAACCTTAAGGGAGAATATGGCAAGGGACTTGAAAGACAGCTATTTCTCCACTCACGTGTATAAGGCTCCAGATACGCACTTAAATAGGCAGTAAAGATGCTAAAAAGGCAGGTGGATAAATGAGTCTGACCTTCAAGAGATCAGCTGAGAACAACGTAGATTAGAGCAGTGCTGTCTAGAGCCACAAGACTTCTTAGTACTAAAGAGAATACAGAGATGAATGGAGGCGAATGGCTAGCAGTGGAGTACTCTTAATATTTGGAGGTTAAGCAAAAGAGAAAGAGATAACATGAGAGTCTACTGCAGTACGAGAAAAAGTTGGATCCCAGAAGCCAGAAGAGAAATGGTTCACAAAGGAGGCAATGATCAATTATTTCAAACGCGATTGAATTTCAGACAGGGTCAGGACAGAGTCACGGTCTCTGACAAGACATAGCATGGGACTGTAGAGACCGTCACAAGAGCACTCTCAGAGATGCAGAGATGGGAGTGGGAGGCTGCTGTGAATTAAGAAGGGATCAAGAAGGGCTTAAATGATATATAACAAAACGTTGAAGCAAGAGAACTCTAAATCTTCATTTGTCTAATACACCTTTTTGAGCTCTGCTTCTTACTGTCTCTTTTACTACTTCTCTCCCTCAAACAGTAACCAGTCCTTTAGCGTTCTGTCCACACCATTCTACAGTCTACAGTCATTGGTCCTGGAAGCTCTCTCTCCAATGTCACCAATGCTTGCTCATTTCCTTCTCTCTGATTGCTCAGAAGTTGGCATGGTACTATCTTCTCAACTTTCTTATTCCTTATTAGCAGTTCTTTATTACAGTTTTCTATTGAATTGTTTTTCTTCTATCACATGTCATTTTAGAGACTTTCTTAACAATTATTATTACATACAATTTTTCTTCAGACTTTGCATTTCCTTCCAAAGTAATTGGCCCAGGGACTAATAGCCTCAATGACTTCAAATAGCCCTTCAATGTGAGTGACTCATCTATTTTCAATCTTAATTGACTTCCAAGTGCCCCATCCACATCTTTTATTTTCATATCACTAATCTTACTTGATAACTTCCCAACTGCATACTGTAGGCTCACTCATCTTCAAGGCTTTCTGTAAAATGAAGAAAGCTAACTATCATAAACAATTTCCATAAAGTTAGACAATATTCCACCATCTAAATAAATGTTTAGAAATAAAAATGTCTTATGAAAAAATGTGTCTGTTTTAGTTCTTAATGTATAAATATAGAAGAACTATCCATAAAAATATTTTATACCTATAAAATGCTGAAAGCTGATCAGAAAATCGGTTCTTATAGAATAATTAATCAGATGTTTAATAAGACATTAATGGTGCAAGGAGAGATTACCAGTATGAATTTTCATTAGTGACAACTCACTTAAGACCAGACTGGAAATATTGCTTGAGATGTGAATAGCAGGTATTTAAGGCACATTTTCATGGTACTTTACTGTGAAACACTGTACTGTCTGCAATACACAAAGCAATTAAGGCTATGATTATGACCTCAAAAAACCATATTTACTCCAGCCATTCAGTCAAAGTTATATGAATAATGATTGGCTGAAGGATTTTTGTTAGTAGGGAGAAGTTCTGAATTAATGGGAACTGTTTTAAGGAGAGCGTGGCATCTACGGGGGCCAAGTAGCATTAGTGGGAATTACAGAAGAATCTGTGGAGAAATAGAATTCCAGGCAGAGGAATGAAGTGGACACTGAGGTAAATATGCCATGAGTAGGTTTAAATACTTGTTGAATTTCTTTGATCTGCTTTGAGAAAGACATGGATTTTGGATTTTTTCCACCGGATTTTGGAATATGTAATATACATCAGGAGTTACAAGGTGTTATTTTAGGTAAAATACTCAAATATAAATACAAAAGTCATTTATGCTTCACATAGCCTCAGGTAACTTTACATAACATTTTTTAATGTTCTGGCATTTTTCTTGCACTTGGTCATCTGAGGACAGGGGTAGAATTATCCTCTCATGACATAATGCTGTCAGGTAAGAAGTTTGGGGGTTTGGAGAGTTTCATGGTTTAGACTCTTGGGTGAGGGATATACAACCTGTATCTGGCTCTGAAGTGTGGATTTTTGGAGACAGTGGATATAATGGCTAATCTTGATTGTCGGCTTAATGGAATTTAGCATCACCATGGAAATAAACCTCTAGAATTGTCTGTGAGGAAGGTTCCTGAAGAGGTTGAGGTAGGAAGACCCTCTCTAAAATGTGGCAGCACATCCCATGGACTAGCGTCTCACTGAATGAAGAGGGAGAAAACTCTGGAGCATCAACATCTACCTCTCTGCTTCCTGACTATGGATGGACAAGATGTGACCTGATGCCTTACATTCTTGCCGTTAGGCTTTCTGTCTGATGATAGACTACAATCCCCAATTGTGAGCTGAAACACACCTTTCCTTCCTTAAGTTGATTGATAGATACTTGATTATAGCACGAGCAAAGTAACTGGACTATAATGGACAATTATACAACTTGAGTTGGTGGGAAAATGAGGACGCATATTTAAAATACAATGTGGAAGTGCTGTATAAGCAGAGGCAGGGGCCAGGCCATGGGTTTCTAATTGTGCTACTTGCCAGTGTCTGAAGAAAACAGCAAGGATTGTTGCATTCTTGTCGGTTTGTACCCACCTGAGGTTCTCACTTTCAGGGTGGACTCTAGGATTGTGGGGTCCTTCGGAGACAAATTAGCTGCTCCTTGCGCACACCTACTTTCATGGCAAACCACCCCATCCTTTGGTGGGTCCTACGCTATCCTGCCCGAGTTAGACAGCTTGCCGTGGCCATTTTGCACAATTCAAATTTTCTGAGAATTTTAGTTTTGCTGATTAATAAAAGGACTTGTGAACCAGATGCAACCCTATTTGATTTCTGCTTCTTGTTTTTGTTAGGAAAGCTACGTTTCTCTGAGCCTCCATCCTCTGGTTTTAAGATTGAGAATGTCCAATGAGACAAATTATGTAAGTAATCAATCTAGCTGTGGTGGTCCATCCCTATAACACTGGCATTTGGGAGGTTGAAGCAGGAGCACTGAAAGCTTGGTGCAGTCTGGACTACATCGTAAAACCTGCCTTAAACAACAACAATAAAAAGCTTATTGACTTTTATGCGTAATCAATAAACAAGTCTTTTTCTTACTTTATCTTACCTTTTCAGGGCAGAAAACAGAATTATTGATGATTTTTGAGTGTGTATGGTACAGGGGATCCAACCCAAGGTGTTGTACATACTAGACACGCACTGAGTTGCTCCCCAACCCAGGGTTTCCCTTCTTTAATCTCACCCCTCCCTGTTTAATTGTTTTTATAACATCGATTTTTCTGGATTCTTCTCACATTCTATTTGGCCTCCGCATCCTCCGCTCTTCCACTAGCTAGGTGAGTTACTTTGACTAAATGCCTGACAGAAGTAGCTTAAGGGAGGACACGTTAATTCTGGCTCAGGTTTCACAGGCGCATGTCCATCTGAGTGAGGAAATGAGGGTGAAATAACTCCTGTCCATGACAATGGGAGCTTGAGGCAGCCGGTGCCTTTCAAGGGACAGATGGAAAGCACAGGGCACGGCTCCAAAGCAAGACTAGGCTATCGCCCTTAAAGGCCAACCCCTAACGACCCACCTCCACCAGCTGTGTCTCTCCCTTCCAGCAATGTCACCGCTTGTAGCAGAAGCATCCAAACACATGAGCCTAGAGGAGACAACTGAAATTTAAACTGTAGCTTGACCTTTCCTTCTACATGTGTCTTTCCTGGAGATTCAGTCTCTGCCCTTTTGGCATATTCTTAAGACTATCTAATGCCCACAGTTTCATAGCAGATGTGGAAAATAATGACTCAAAATTTTTGTCTTCAGTAGACTGGGTCCTCTTCAAAGATTTTTAAATTCTGTTCCTATTTGTGTCTTCTCTGTGTGTGGGTGGTTGTGTGTTACAACCGTGTTTGAAGGTCAGAGGACAGCTGTTGGGGTCAGTTCTCTCCTTCCACTATGTGTGCACCAAAGACTGAACTCAGCGTCTCAGGTCTGGCAGCAGGTATCTTTACTTGCCGAACCATTGTGTTGGTATCTTGTCCTATTGGGTTCTGTGAGAGAGCAGAGGGACATACCTCTATTTTTTCTAAGTACCAGTAAAACACTACAAAAGTGATGATTAGTGTTAATAAGTTCCCTAAGGTCTTATTGTTAGCAGACCTCCTAATGTTCATTTATATGTAAATAAGACAAGAAAGTAGGAAATGAAGAAATTTAACTCTATAATTCACAGCTGTTGGACTCTGCTTTGCATCCATCCATGGATGTCTTGAATACAAGACTTATCAGCCGGTTAGCCAGCTGGATTATCCTTACAGGAACATCAGTCATCCCGAGCTTTCCTCGGATACCTAGAGAACTCTGTGATGACCGCAGCTGCTTGCCCTGTCTACCAAAGGTGCAGCCACGGCCAACACTGTTGAATAGGATTTGTTCCAGACTTTATCACACACTTTGATGAGTATCAGATGACCCTGCAACATCTACACCTTGACCAGAAGGGACACATTTCTGGTGTTCTACCAGAAGAATTTGTCACCAAAGTCAAGACTATGATTGGTCCAAAGAAACAACTGCTATTGGCCCCAGACTAACGACGGTGATTAATCCCATACAGGCAGGATGCTTAGACCCAGAGAGTTGGTAGGGTGCCATTCTTCTGGATTGCCATGCCTGATGCTATAGCATTAGCTACACGGAATGGCTCTCCCAAATGGTCTTTTCTTACCTATTTTCAGTAGGGTGGGTTGAGCTGGCTAGAGAAGGAAGCATCCGACACGGCAAACTGAGAGCTGGGCAGGAGGGCAGCTACAGGTGGGCAGCCCTCAGGCTAGCTGCAGAAGTGGCAGACAAGCAGCTGCCTGGCAGCAGAAGAAAGAATTGCTAAACAGTTTAGAGCAGCCAGGGCAGGAATAACAGAAGCAGAAGCAGAAAAATAGCAAGATAGCTAAGACTGAAGGATGAAAGGCCGCAGAGCTCTAGAGAAGAGAAGCTGCCGGCCTTCCTCGGTTGCTGGAAACATTCTACAGGGCTGTGAAGGCTCTGTGCTTGAGGGTATCGGATACCTAGGCCACCAATTATACTACTGACCACTGTCAAGGGTTGAGGAACGCTGACGCTTAGGCTTAGAAGCTGCAGTGCTAGCTGCTAACTAATGCTGGAGGAAACTGATCTAGGTCCAAGCAGAGCCGGAGCACTCAGGGCTAAGGATCCTGAAAGCTGAGGGCTCTGACACCAGAGGGCACCGCCTGCTGCTGCTCTTATCTGCTTTCTTCTGCAAAACACCAGCATTGAAGAGTTTGCCCTTTCCTATAATCATTTCCTTTAGGATGGAGCACAAGGGCTCCCAGCACATGATTAAAACCTTTTCCTTTTTTTAAAAAATAAATCTCTGAATGTAGACTGGTAGATATCTCACAAAGTTTTAAACCCCTGTGTGCATGATGTCTTCCTATTCCCTTATCTTAAGTTGTATGAGTTTCAGGGAGAAAACAGCTCAGTGGATTGGCTTGTACAGAGTGCGTATTTATCACAGTTAGAGAGGAGGAACTCTACAGCCAAAGTGCTGGCAAATTCAGTGTCTGGCAGGTTCAGTATTTGGTATGTCTAGCTGCCTAATTTACAGATAAAAAGAAGTCTTTTCATTGTAACTACATGGAAGAGGCCTCTATGCAAGGACTAATCAGTGTGACAAGAATTCTGCCTTACCTCCAATACCATAACACCAGGGCATAGGTTTTAATATGTGGATTTTGAGCCTCACAAATTTACCTATACTATTTTTGTGCATTTTCTTCTTAAGCTCTCAGTAATGGTATCTTGACAAGTAAACTTTCCCAAGCTAAAATTCCAACCAAGAACATTCTAGATACTTCCTCTTGTATTATCTTCTTTGAAGATATTTTTATTTTATTGCTATTGTCTAGAAATTTAATAGCAGCATATATGTAACAGTCCTCTGAGGCAGAGGAAGACCATGACACAAAAATTCTATACACGTGACAGTAATACATTCAATGGGATGTTTCCAAATGTGATATGTCAAGTGACAGATTGACTCGGGGTACTGGCTCCAGTTACATGATGTAAATCAACTCATTACTAAGTGGATATTACACATAATAGCAAAGGGTTGCACAGACTTACAAAGTTCAGAATTTTCTGTAAGAGTGTATGCTTGTGTGCACATGTGTGTGTGCAGACAGACTTACAATATAAAAACTGTTCTTTATAGCAAAACCACACATCACAACCATGTTCGCCATACAGTGCATCTTTATGGTATAAGACATGAACAGCAGAGTGTTTGGATCCAGAGTCATATTCAAATACACAGAATACAGTCTTAATGCTTGGCTATCGAAGAAACACATACTCATTTTCAAAATTAAGCTAAGTTATCCAAGTACAATTATTTTTAGTGTAAACCTAGTAAATCTCTAAGGACTGAGGAATAGGGTTCTAATCTGCTTGTGGGATCCCCCACCTTTCCCAAAATGTGCGATCTAAAAGCAGATCCAACTCTTCAGCTCAACAGACACAGACACTCCAGTACAATGTCCTTTTGTTATCGGTCACACAGTCAATCCTTGGACTTGTAGGAGGCTAAAGAGAAGGCTCTGAAAGTTGGCTCCATGAGGACAATGTCGGGCCTACGGCTAGCTTCCTGACTGCTCACCATGTGCACAATTTGCGCCCCTGCAGGGCTGTTAATTCTAATAGTCGAACAAGATCAGAAGTCTACGTCCCAGTTCTTCAGTCTCAGGTTTCCTCTGGGATGGTGGGTCAAGGGAAGAAGTCGCTGTGGATAACAGATCATGAGACAGAGTGAAAGCAGAACTAAATTTATTACAAGGAATAAAAAGATGGAAACTTATAGTATAAAGGACATTTTTGCACAGTGTACCATCTTCCAATAAATACAAAACAAGAAACCTGTGTCTTCATCTTTCCTGTTACGATGCTGGAAAACACAAAAACACTCTCTGGCAGTGACTTAAAATCCCAGCTCTGAGGGAAGGCTTTTTTCGTCTTGATATTGTAAAGGAAGGCATCTCGAGACACAATGAGAACCTGTACAATAATTTGTACAAGATATGCCCAACGATATCATAAGCTGGTGAAGGCCAACTCAAGGGGAACCAAACTTGCTTTGTGGGAACCAAGCATTCCCACGGTGGGAATGATTGTCTAGTATTTTTCTGAGTGTTCCAGAGAGTTGTTGTGAAGAAGAAAAAGACTGAGTGTGGATTTAACTGGGAGATGAATTGGTTGGCGGGAAGTTAGTTGTAAGGACTAGGAGTCTGGAAAGAAAGCAAAAGGGAACAGTACATCAGCTGTGCCCAGGGAGCTGGTGGACTATGAGAACCTGAGAGTAGCAAGAACTAAGTTTTGCAGAAGATGATTTGAGTTGTGCCAGAGAGGACCAGCAGCCTGCAATCTTCATGCGACCGTAATTTGGAGTCTGGACCACGGACCTCGCTTGGGTAGATGCCCACCTTTTAAAGATTCAAAGCAGTATTTGACAGGAGTTTTCTCCGTGTAAATGGGAGTGCTAGGGCTTGTGTTGGCACTGATGGGTCAAAAAAGGGAAGTTGCAGAGAAGCAATCTGGCTAAACCCTCATTTTTTCTTCTTTCTTTCTTTCTTTCTTTCTTTCTTTCTTTCTTTCTTTCTTT
>LOJH01013741.1:0-18009 GCA_001685095.1 Ellobius talpinus
CCTGCAGGTGCTGCCCGACGGCCGCATCGGCGGCGTGCACGCAGACACCGGCGACAGTAAGTGCGGGGCGTGCCGGGAGGGTGGGGACCCGAGGAGCAGACCCGGGGACGGTGCCGGCTCAAGCTCCGTCCCTTAGGACCCGAGGACCGGGAGCGCACCCGCCGGCCGGGCTCCGCCTCCCGCCTTCGGAAGCCTGGGCACCCGGTGCCGCGAATTCCAGCGCCTTCGCCCGTTCGCACCCACGGGAGCCCGGGACAAGTGCCCAGACTGAGGCCAGCCTTGGGGGCTACCAGCTCTTAATGCTTGCGCTAGGGACCCCGAGTTTTTCACCTCCACTCACCCCAGCATCGAGGTCTCCAGGGGTTCATAGGTGGAGGGTCTGTGTGGGCCCAGCGTCACCTACGCTTTTCTCACTTGCGCCCCCACTCCCACCCCAGGCCTTCTGGAGCTCTCCCCGGTGCAGCGGGGCGTGGTGAGCATCTTCGGAGTGGCCAGCCGGTTCTTCGTGGCCATGAGCAGCAGGGGCAAGCTCTTCGGTGTGGTAAGTACTCGGGGGGTCTGACTGGACACCTGTTGGAGACATTGTGCAGGGCTAGCAGGATTGTAAAACCCACACCCCACCCACACGCACGCACTTGTGTCTGGTTACCGGGTCTCGAGGTTTTCAGCCAAAATAGCCAGAAGCAGCTTGCATTTCCAGACCAAAGGGACTGCCCCACCCTATTTCTGCCAGCCGTACGTGGGTACTTAACTCATCCTAGGAGAGAGGCGGGTCCAACGGAGATGAGTCCCAACAGGCAGAACTCGAGCGCGGCAGGAGATACTAGATTGATAGGGACAGGGCAGGTGAGCTGTGCTCCGCCTAGCGTGGGCTTAACATCTCCTTGAAGCCTGGGACAGACAGACTTGACACCCTGCCTAGAAAGACCTCTTGGGCCCTGCTGCAACAGGTCCCTGGCTCACCCTGTGTCCTCTTTCTTAGCCTTTCTTTACCGATGAGTGTAAATTCAAAGAGATTCTTCTGCCCAACAATTACAACGCTTACGAATCCTACGCGCACCCCGGCATGTTCATGGCCCTCAGTAAGAACGGGCGGACCAAGAAAGGGAACCGAGTGTCACCTACCATGAAGGTAACCCACTTCCTTCCTAGACTCTAGACTGTGACCCTCCGGAGCCCTGCCTCAGCCTCGGAAGCACACCCCACCCCTCAGGAGGAGCACTTTCTCTCCATGGAGAACTGTTTGCAAAAACAGGTGTAAGATATTTAAATTAATTATTTAAATATGTATATACTGATGCCCAATTATTTATAATTCTGTGTTTTTTTCATTTTCTGGGTGGGGGGAAATGACCAAAAGAACAAACAAATCCAATGAAGCTTAGACTTTTTTTGGTGCATTGGGGACGGACTTGCTTCAGTATCAAAGCCCAGGGAGTGCTGCTATTTCATGGTGAGTCTCTTAAAACTTGGTGACATCAGATTCCAAGGGTGTCTGGCCTCTCTGTCTGGAAAGGCCTGCCTAGGGCCTTTGAGCCAGTCAGAGGAGGACCCTGCGATCGCTCCTTCCAGTCGGGGAGCATCCTGAAGCAGCCGCTCCCTCAGCTCCCTTTGGTATGAACCCGAACGGATCGGTTTACTCCAGGGACAGAAGTGCGTCCTGGAAGTCCTCCCGCCTCTGTTTTTAGATCTCCATGGCTGATCTTTGAACTCTCTAGCAGTCAATCTTCCTCGACCTACCGAATGGGAGAGACCCTTAGACAACTTTATAAACTCCTGTTTGCCTTTTTTTGGACTGGCCAAATAGGGCACATGGCTTGTAGCCATTGGAACTTTGTCAATTGCCGGGAAAGGAACTAGGAATGGACAAGGAGGTGCGTGTGCCACAACTCAAGACTCTAGGGATGAAATTCTACTTTTTGTGATAGAGGATGGCTTGTCAGGTTATAACAGAAAGTGTTTTTTGCAAACGGAGAAAAACAGGCTTCCCTGAATTTGGGGAGCTTTGTACTGGAACTCCACAATTTGAGAGTGAACTGTCCTTCCCAGCCCTAAGGCGTTCTGCCTGCTGGAGTTTGCATTCCGGTGCAGTCCCAGTGTGAAGGCATTCGCATTCTGTTCCCATCTACCTCAGAGTTCCTGAGCCCCTGGTGATCAAGCTGGAGACTCTGCCGGGTGCGCCTGCCGGCTTCTCTTCCACATGTAGCATCGTGCGCCCTGCTGGACTCTTGTCACGTTCCAGCTATCTTTACCCAATGATTTACTTTTAGTAAGGGGTATTCATGGTGAAAATATGCGCGGCCAGCTGTCGGAGTGCACTATATGGTCACCAAGTCAAGTAACCCTTATATATTCTTTATATATTTTACGAATGTAACCCCTGTCGCTGAGACCAAGATGGAAGAAGAGGCAGGGTCGGCGGCATTTTAAAAAAGGGCTGAGGTGAGGGCGAACATTTAATTTTAATGAATGACTTTGGAGTTTATACAAAATGACCTTAGCTCCCTAGAGTGAATGCCCCAAATGCTTCTCCCCAAGACGTTAAGACTTTGCTGGGAGGCTTCTGAGCCATGTCCCAAATTAACTTTATGGGAGGCTACAGATAGCAAGATGGGGAAAATCTGATTGGCATTTTTTTTTTGTCTTTCACATTCCTTTCAAAAACTTTGTTTGAATGCTAATCGGATACTTAAATACTATTCTGTACCACACCCCAAGCTGAGGTGGGAGAATGTCCCAAACTTCCCTTGATGTTTTCTGGCTTACAGGACAATACAGATTTTGTGTT
Organism: Ellobius talpinus; assembly: GCA_001685095.1. Classification (NCBI taxonomy): domain Eukaryota; kingdom Metazoa; phylum Chordata; class Mammalia; order Rodentia; family Cricetidae; genus Ellobius; species Ellobius talpinus. Next base: position 2,789 of record LOJH01013741.1, read on the forward strand.
TTTGAAAACAGGCCCTAGACTCCAAGAGTGTTTGGGAAAAGGTAGTTGAAGGTCTTTTGTTTTGTTGTTGTTGTTGTTACTGTTTTTTTTAAAGACAGGGACTCATAGCCCAGGCTGGCCCTGACTTGCTATGTTGCTGAGGATGACCTTGAATTTCTGATCCTCCTGCCCCCACTTCCAAAGTGCTAAAATTACAGGCACAGGGCCACACACACTATTAGGTGCTGGGGGTTGAAGTCAGGCACATGCCAGGGCACTCAATCAAAAGTGTATCTCCCTCTTTTTTTGGAGAGGCAGGGATGAGATGAGGGGCGGAGTCTCATTCTATAGCCCAGAATGGCTCCTGCTTGAGTCAGCAAGTGTTGAGACTACAGGTGGAAGGCACTTGGCCCGCTCTGATGGGGTTCTTGGCGGCCATGTTGCCTCCGACAGGTTGTGGTCCTCCCTGACCTCCTGTTCCATTTCTTCAGCAGCTTCCTTTCCTGTCTGTGTCCAAGGACAAGGCTGTACCTTTGCAATTTTGTTGTGGGATGGGTTTAAGGTTTCTGTATCTGCCCTGGTTACAAAGAGTCGGTCTGTACTTAATACAGGTGTCGACCCAGAGAGTATGTGCTGTGCACACTGGATCAGAGAGAAGCATTGGATCATGTATAGAGAGCCCCACGGGAGATGGGAATGATTGACGAAGATATTAAAATGGCAAACGTGTCTTGAAGACCCTGTGTCCGCTTCATCTTTTTTCTATTTGCAGCTGATCAGGATGGGAGCAGGGAGACAGATTTTAGCCAGCTGTGTACACGCTAATGCAGCTTTGGAAACAGACTGGGAAGCAAGGGCATCACAGTTGCCGCATCCTAGTGTCTCCCCTCAGTGGGACTCTATTGCTGCCTACCTTGGTCTGTGAAGCCTGTCCACAGCCCTGGTGGGTACATAATCACCAAAGCAAAGTGGGGCCGACTGAGGACAGTCAACAGGCACTACCTGTGGGTTTGGCTAGTTCAATTGACTGTTCTCAGTGAGGAGGTGGGATCAAATTAGAAGCCAGAAAAGATGGCGTCCACTCAAGTACTGAGGTGGTTTATACTGCCACACCAGGCTAAAATTTGGTGTTAGTTGTCCTTATACATTTATAACTTGCCTATATCAGGGCGTGTTTACAATTTTGTTTTGCCTTCATTTTTAAGATGGAACTGTAGCCCACAATGGAGTCCGAGGTACTGTCTCTAAAAAGAGGCTGTGAGGTTGTGGTGTACACCTTTTAATCCCAGCACTTGGGAGACAGGCAGGCAGGTCTGAGTTCAAGACCAGCCTAGTCTACAGAGAGAATTCCAGGACTGCCAGAGAGCATAGAAACCCTGCCAATTAATAAATAAATAGATAGGTAGGGGCTAGAGGTCTAACTCAGTGGTTTCAGAGTGCTTGCCTGATACACACGAAGCCTTTGGCTTGGGTCCCCAGCATCTCTTGAGTAGGTTGTCATGGTGCACAGCTGTAATCCCAACACTGAGAGGTGAAAACAGAAGGATCCTAATTTCAAGGTGATCTTCCACTCCACTGTGAGTTTGGGGCCAGCCTGGGCTATGTGAGAGCCTATCTCAGTAACAGTAGCACTAGTGGTAGTAGTAATAATAAATGACAAGGGTGACTTGCCCTCATGCAAAGGAGGCCAGGCACAGGGCAAATCAGAGAAACACCTCAAGCAGAAAGACGTGGTCCTGCCCACGTCTGGAGGGTCCACCTAACCCATCCAGACTCCCAGCTGCCAGGCTGACTCCACACACCCCATTAGAGCACCCCAGGAGAATGGTGATGAAGGTGTTATTTGCACAGTCAAAAGCAACTGGAATCTTGAACAGACTCTGTCCTGCCGGCTCCTGGGGTCCTAGGCAAGGCTGTTCAGTCAAACAAGGTGACTTGGGTTGCCAATGGCAGCCCATTGTTGACCTACTGGTGCTTTTGGATTGGCAGCCTCCAGCACAGGGATTATGGGAGTGGGGGTCAAGGCCCATTAAGAATAAAGGAAAGAGCACTATTGCTTCTGTGGCAGGCACTGAGAGAGCTGTGTGTCTTTGCTCTGCTTGTGTTTGTTGCACATGGGCTTCAGCGTAGGACGTGGGCACGGAGAGAACAATTTAGAAAAGTCAGTCTGCCTGGCGGTGATGGCCTATGCCTTTAATCCCAGCACTTAGGGGGCAGAATCAGGCGGATCTTTGTGAGTTCAAGGCCAGCCTGGTCTACAAAGCAAGTTCCAGGCCAGGGTGGCAGAAAAACCAGAAAAAAAAAATCAGTTCTTGGTCAGGCATAATGATGACACCTTTAATCCCAGTACACAGAGGCAGGAGATCTCTGAGTTCTAGGACACTTCAGGAAAACTTTTAAGTGTTAAAGAGTTACTGTGGCCAAATGGAGAGTTTCTTCTGGTGACAATGGCTATGAGGGAAGTCAGTTGGCACACTGAGCTGTGGCCCACCTGAAGCTCCCTTAAGTGAGTACGTGGTGCTACCCAGTCAGGGTTCCACATGAGCCAGACTGGCGCTGCTAGACCGGCACTCTAGTGACAGGCAGGGGAGACACACCACAGGGTGCCTTCAGCCAAGGCTGTTTCCACCCTCACCTCCCTGAGTGGAGTGGCCTCCACCCCTAGGGGAGTTTGCAAAGCAGGTGACTCCGGAGGGAGATGGCACCTGACAGGTGGCCTCATTCCTTTATTTAAGGACCACTCACAGCATGTAAAACAGTCAGAGGTCCTGGACAGCTGGCCAAGCCCAGAGTAACCCTTTCTGAACAGCCTACATGTATGCGCCCCGGGTTTGCTGGATGGATGCTGGAGTCTTGGGTAGGACAGAGACAGACACAGCTCTATCAGCTGTCCCCTCTGCTCTCTTCTCACTGAGAGGCATCTGTACCCCTCCATTTCATGTCAGCATGGGCAGAAATGTCTCTGTGTGACTGAGGCAGGCCACCTTCAGTGTTCTGAGCCACTACAGGGTTGGACACCCAAGGTCCTGTGTCTATTGTCCCAGAAGGAAGTAGAGGCTCGCATAGCAGGCCCTGGAGGTGAATGCTCTGTTAAGAGCCCTCATTGAGCCTGACCATTAAATAATGACAGCTCAGTTTACACTCAGGACAAGTCTTAAAAAACAAACAAACCAGAAACCCAGCAGTGGGGAAGTAGAGGTAGGAGGCTCAAGGTCATCCTCTGCAGTGAGTTGCCTGCCTGCCAGGGCTTGTCAGGTGTGGTGGGAAAAGTGCTACAGGCAGGAAATTCAGGAGTTCAAGGTCATCCAGGGCTACACAGTAAGTTTAAGGTTAACCTGGGTTGTGTGAAACCTTGTATCAAAGACCAAAAATTAAAACAGGAACTTTTGGGAGTGCTCTTTCATGGGAATCTTTCTGACTTGGGCTCCTGGTTAGCTGTCCTGTGTTAGCCCAATGCTGATAATGATGGTTCTGGGGATAAGCAGAGCTTGCAAGGTTTTCTGACCCTGAGTCTTCTGGCAGATGCAGAATCAGCCTCTATCCTGAGGGGTCCCACAGTAAAAAGGGACAAAGTGAGCCGTCAGTCACTGGGGGTCCTCAGATGGTTACCAGCTCCTACTGGAGATGGGTACCCCTTACTCCCCAGGCTCCGGAACTGGCAGAGGGAAGCCACTTTTACCTAGCCCAGTTTCACAAAGTTCCTTTTCCCTGGGAAAAGTGGAAGGAGGGCACTTGGACCCTTCCTCCTCCTATGGGTCCCCTAGCCTTCCATTGTCCCAAAGTCTATGCTCTTCACCCTGCTGGACATGGCTGGGGGAAGACAGAGTTCCAATAGCCTGGAACATTTTCCATTGACCCAAAAGACTTCATCTGCCTGGGGAAAAGCCAGTCTAGGTACTGAAGACAAGATGGGACAAAGGAACAGAGATGCCCTCATCGAGACAGGAGACCTTTCACAGTCATTAGCTTTGCAGATCATGTTCAGTTCTCCCATTTTGCTTTTTTTTGACAGGGTCTCTCTTGTCCCAACTGGCCTTGAGTTCAGAGACCAAGGATGGGCCTGCACCAACACACCTGGCTTTATATATTCTTCTTCCTTCAGTTTGAATTTATCTATGGGGCTAATTCTTGTGGATGAGATAGAAATAGAATGTTTTGTTTGTTCATTTGCATGTTTGAGACAGGATCTCACTATGTTGCCCAGGCTGGCCTTCACCTCCTCATCCTCTTGCCTCAGTGCCCACCTTACCTCATCCTCCTGCCTCAGTGCCCACCTCACCTCATCCTCCTGCCTCAGTGCCCACCTCACCTCATCCTCCTGCCTCAGTGCCCACCTCACCTCCTCATCCTCCTGCCTCAGTGCCCACCTCACCTCATCCTCCTGCCTCAGTGTCCCAGTGCCAGGAAGTAGGAACTTTGAACAGCACTGGGTTCCTGGGAACATAGTACCTGCTCAGGGAGAAACTGGGCCACCCTACAGAGTGTTGGGGCAGCCATCCTTTCTTTCCCTGGCCAGAAGCTACCCAAAGTAGACAGGAGCATTTCACCCAGCCACTTGCAGAGTAGCTGCCAGAGGAAGAGACTCCCAGTAACCTCCTAAGTAGAAGACTCACTACACTACACAGAGTACCTTCACTGAGGAAAACATCTAGATACTCCAAATCACAGTGCCAGGATCATGTGAACAGCAGAGGGCACACAGTCCAAGACTGTTACCTTGACATCTGGAGATGCTCTTATTTCTATTTTTTTCAGTACAAAGGAACCCATCCTCATTTCCTTTCTGTTACTGTGATAAAAACACACTGACTGAAGGCAGCTTAGGAGACGAAAGGGTTATTCTGCTTCCAAGTCCAGTCCATGAGAGATGAGAAGTGAAGGTACAAGCTTGAAGACAAGCCTGTTTGCTTTTCCATAGGCATCACCTCCAACAAAAACGCACGGCCAGGGAAACGCAGCAGGAACCATGGAGGGTTCTGCCTGCCAACTCCTTTTCAGGCTCATGCTTGGCTGATTTTCTTTTACAGCACAGGATCACCAGGCCCTATGGTGTACGCCTTTAATCCCAGCACTGGGGAGTCAGAGGCAGGTGGATCACTGTGAGTTCCAGGAAAGCCAGGACTATATAATGAGACTCTCTCTCAAAGACAGAAACAACAAACAAAAATTAGCCAGGATTCACCTGCCCAGGGAATGGAGCCACCCACTGTGGGCTGGGCCTCCTACATCAATTACCAATCAAGACAATTCCCCACAGACATGGCTATAGGCCCTGATGCTCTGAGATCTTCCTCAGCTGAGACTCAGGTGACTGTGTCGTATTGACCACTGAAACAGGATCCAATGCAGAGAGAGCCTCTTTCATGACAGGCTAGCACCCTGCCACTCACTTAGCTACTACATCCTAGTCCTGTTCTTACGCTTTTAAACCACTAAGTTTTCCTGATCAATTGAGTATTAATTAATTAATTGGCTGATTGGTTGGTCAGTTTTGAGACAGGGTATCACTCTGTCATACTGGCTGACCTCTAACTCACTGACTGTGTAGATCAGGCTGGCCTAGGGCTCACAGAGATTCACCTGCCTCTGCCTCCTGAGTGCTGGGATTACAGGCGTGCCCCATCACTTACTGGCTAGATTTTTCTTTTAATGTATATATGTGTTTGAGTATTGGAAGCAGAGTTAGCTACAAATTGAGTAGCCTGGACTGAATGAGATCTTGTCTCAAAAAACAAAAACAAAAACAAACAAACAAAAAAACTGGGAGTGATAGTGCACACCTTAATCCCAGAATTCAAAATCTGGTGAACAGAATCTAAAGGATCTCTAAGAGTGCGAGGCTACACTGGTCTACGTGGTGAGTTCCAGGCCAGCCAGGGGCTACATAGTGAGTCCCTGTCACAAAAGAAAATAAACTAGGAAAAAGAAAAGCAAGGAATTTGGAGGCAGATTCAGGCCACTAGGGCAGAGCTCCACAGCCAATGGCTTTGATAGCCACCTTCCAATGTCCCGTGTCCTCAGGCTGGAAATCCACAGCTGTGCTACCTACCTTGTGTCTGCAGCTCCCAGACTGTCTTCTCCCTGTGTCTGAACATGTTCCTTTTCTTTATGTCTGTGCCTTGATCTCCACCTATAAGGATACCAGCTCTGTGGGATCAGGTCCCATAATAGTGGCCCCGTCCTACTGCATCCTGAGCTACTGGGGGCTAGGCCTCCAGCATTTGGAGACCTGGTCCCCTATAACAAAACCGTCTCATGCGCAGTACACAGGGTCACCACTGGCCTCTCCTCTAGTCCTCAGGGCTTGGTACCCTGTCCACATCCCAGGTTAGGAAGTGCAGAGTGGAGGGCATACCTGTGAAGATGGACGAGGTAGAGCAGGGCTCTCAACACTTCGCCACAGGTGAGCCTGAAAAGAGGTTCAGGCCCTTGAGCCAATCACCTAAAAGGTCAGTGCCCCCGACCCGCCTTGGTGTGGTGAGGTGAGAGTTTCCCTCCCATTCCCCAGGGAGCCCTGGACTCTCCCAAGCCTCTTGAACCAGCCCAGGAGGTTTATAGAGAGGCAAGCAGACCTGGAGAAGACCCCAGCCCTCCTGAGCCCCTTTGAACCCCTCCAGGGCCAGGCTTATTTGTACTTCAGAGCTAATGTCATTAAGGTTACATTTGCCACCAGAATATGCTGATGACCTCAAATAGCCCCTAATTGCCTTCCAGAGGGACAGTAAGGCCATAGAGAGGCTAGCCTGGGTTGCTGTGCCTCCCTCAGACTCAGAAGAGCACTAGGGGCTCCAGAAAGATCTAAGGCAGGGCCCCAGATTGTCTAGAAGACCTTGGGAAGGCACATGTGTTGAAGCAATGTTTTCTCCCGGACCCCCACCCACCTCCCACCCTCATATCCTCCCCGCAGGTAGAGGCTACAATGGATGGCCAAGCCATGTCACCCCAGAGTCTCCTGAGGCCTTCTCCTAGCAGGCAAGAATTTGTGAATGCCTAAAATGGGCCCCATCCATGCTGAGGACTCTGAGGATGTGTGTGTGTGTGTGTGTGTCTGTGTGTGTGTGTCTGTGTGTGTATGTGCTTCCTGTGAGGTCACACAAGGCTCTGGTTCGTGGTTTTGAACAACACAGACTTAAGTTCCTCGTAGTCCTGGCAGGCAGCAGTTGGCTGTGGGGTGGGCAGGGCTGTATGTATCCCCTCCCCAGGTTCAGAGCAGATTCTTTCTTGCCTCCTCCTGGAGCTCCTGGGCTCCAGGACTGGGTGCTGATGACTGTCCCCCGGTGCCCTTGCTCTCTCCCCTCCCCTTCTCTGAAAGGGCACCTGCTACTAGACTCAGGTCTGCTCAGAACCCAGTATGATATTCTTAAGAACTTCAGCAGTGTTGCTTCTGTAGAACCCCCATTTCCGAGAAAGGTTCCAGAAGCTAAGAGGTAGACTTATCTTTTGGGGAGTAGCAGCAGGGTTAACATTCAGCTTCCTACAGCTGGGGAAGCACTCCCTCTCCCAGCTCCACAGGCCTGACTGGGCTATGCATGAAACAGGCATAGGACTGGCCTGTCAAACCCAGGCACAGGGAACAGAGGAGCTGGCCCTGTGTGAAAGTGTCTGGGATTAAAGCAGAGACAGCACCATACTTAAGCGGATCACTAAACACTGGACTCAGCGGGGCCAGAGCAAGAGAGCAAGCATGCAAGCTCTCTCTGTCCAGCCAAGCCCCAGGGCCTTTGCACTTCATTGCCTCAAAGGCTGTCTTTCCTGAGCCCTGCTGAAGCAGGCCTCCCAAGCCCATTTATCTATCTTTCTACTCTTTATGCCCCTGTCACAGGCTCTGAGCCTGTAAGAGCAGGGTTCCATCTCTTCTACCTGCTTTGCTGAGGCACCCCAGTATCTAGAGCAGGAACCAGCATGCTGGAAGGACAGGACAAAGGTTCTGGTCTGAGGGAATACTTCTAAACCTTGCCTTCCTTCCTGTTGGGGGTGAAGGCCTGGGTCTGTTTCGGAACCCAGGGTGTCTGTTCCTGCAGAGCTGAGGTTGGCTCATTCCAGCTAGGTAAGACCCAGGCAGCCCCCTGGGAGCATCAAGCTGCCTTCACACCTGGTGCAGGGCTCAGGCTGGCCGTTTGCTGGTGTGTGCAGTGCCCAACTAGGGCCCTTTTGGTGAGAAATGTGCATTTTCACAAGCAACCTGGCCCAGGAAATCCTTGGCTATTCATGTGCTAACGCAGGGTCTTGTCCCTAATGGCTGCCACAAACAGGAACCAGAAGGAGCGCAGAGGGGCCCGAGGTTTGCCAGGAAGCCAGGAAGCCATCCAGGGGGCTGAGGGCTCTCTTCCACAAGCTCCTGCCCCCCAGGGAGGCCATGGACGTCAGAACCCTTTATCCCTCAACCTCAGTTTTGGGCCTTCGTTATTCCAGTCAGCATGTTACATAGTGCTCAGGAAAGCCAGGTCAGGTCACATGGTTTCCGTGAGATATGGGCCAGCGGCCGTACCCTCTCCTAGCCTCCCTCTTCTTACCTGTAAAATAAGTCCCTGTTGCTCTTGTCTTCAGCATCAGGTTCTGAACAAGCAAGGTTGGAGAAATGGGTCTCCGGCCTGTGGCACTGTCCCTCCCTCCGCTGATAGAGCTAACACCAAATGTTCAAACAGTCTGGTCTTCAGAGAGAGTCTGTCCAGTTCTCTAACAAGCTGCTGTTGTCTGTCATTCCAACACTCAGGACACTGAGACAGGATATTCATCTGAGGTAATCCTCAGCTACCTAGCAAGTTGGCGGCTACCCTGGGCTACATAAGACACTATTTCAAAAAACAAGTAACAGCATAAGCATGTTCCAAGCCACCATGAGACACGCTTATGCTAACAGGTTGCTGGGTTATCAGAGGCTGAGACGCAGCCCCGCCTCCTGTTTTTTTTTTTTCTCCCAGGAAGTTGTTTCTCAGCTCTTCTTTCTGGAGCCACAAGGATTCTCCCACGCTCATGTCTCAGGGATTGTATTGCTAAGGGACAGTGACCCTCCCAATGGGGCTAAGAGTGGTGAGAAGCCTGGATGGGGCTTTAGTCATGGCTGAGGGACTGTGCTCATGTATAGGGAACATAGGAGGGATTGGAAGGAGCATTCAGCGTGGGTACAGCCAGCAGTGGCATCGCTCTCGCCTCCTTCTGTGGTCTCCTCCTCCTGGGCACCACCCTGTCCTTGCCTGATCTATGATTCTCATGGGCGGTTGCCATGCTGACTCTGGACATACAGCCCTCTGAGCTCACTCCACCCTTCTGCTGCCCAGGGCTCCTTCAGCTTGTGATGAGCTGAGGAGTGGTCAGACCAGAATGGGGCCTGAACCCCTGGCAGGGAACTGGTGGTAAGAAAGAAAATAAGAAAATGAGGCATTGTCTTAGAAGGCAGTGAGAGTCAAGGAAGGAGATGGGGGTTTCTGGGGGTGCTCCCGGTGCCCCCAGGATGCTGTGCTCAGGAGGGGCCCAGAAGCCAGCAGGGAGTCAGCAAGCACTTCCAGGGTGGGCAAGGTGCTCTTAGTGCAGGGCATAATGGGCTAGGGACTGGATTGGAAAAGTTCCAAGATAGCAGTAGAAAAGGATATTGGGGTGGCGGAAAAAGGCCAAGGGTGTGGGGGACCCTTGCAAGCCCTGAACGCCCACTAGGAGTGACGCTGGAGCTGTTGGGCTGTATGAAGCAGGGCAGGGGCCTTGGCTACTTGGTAGGCAGAATCTGTCCTGAGACCAGGCTGTGGGGGCAGGACACGGAGACCAGCCTGGTTCCCTCGCAGCAGCAGGGACCAGGAAATGGCAAATGCAGGGAAGCAAGAAGGGGGAGTGGCCACGCGGGACTCAGCAAGTACCGCAGAGGACAATGACTCCCATCCCCTCAAACAAGTAGCACCGAGGACAATGTCTCCTCATCCCCATACAATCCCCCACTCCACCCAAGTTGGGCCAGAGGGACCATGCTTCAGCTCAGAACCGCATTTGTTTGTTTCTTTGACATGAACAGTTTATTTTCCGTCTTTTAAAGGCACCCACCTCCCTTGTCATGAGCTCACAAAACGAAGAAAGAACGCCAGGAATTTCCCAGCAGGACAAGGGCAGGCAGCCTCACAGCCAGGCATCTCCATCCGCCCCCCTCACCCCTGCCAGCCCAGCACCCTTAGGCTCAGAGCCAGCCGCAGCCCCGAGGGAGGCCTTGTGGGTCCTATTGGAGCTGATTCTGGACTCTGCCATCTATGTCTGTCTTTTCAGAGATCCTTGGAAAGATCCCTCAATCACTGACTGAGCAGTCAGCATCCAGCAGTGTGGTGGCTGCCAGCAGGCAGAGACCCTTACAGATATCCCCCCTGGCTTCAGGCCATCAGCTGAGGGCTCAGGGAAAGGACAAGACTCAACAGGCAAAGGGGTGCAGAAGCTGGGGATGTCCCTATCCCCCAGAAGAGGGATCTTTGCACCTTTGCAGTATAATCTTGGACAAATCACTTAATCCCTGTCTTCTGTGCTCTGTCCAGCTACAAAACAGTACTTAGGTGGCGTGGGGCCCCTAATTAAGCCAGCTGGCATGGTCCTGGGGGCTTCAGATGAAAGGCCGATTGAAGTACAAAGTCCTGCCCCTGTGAGACACTCCCTGGCCCAGGCAGGGATGCAAACCCTTGGGTAGGGGAGGGATGGGGTACTCTGCTGTGGGATAAGGCTGGGTCTTGGGGCCACTCACACTAGTTGGGAACACTGTCAGGCCCTGAGAGGCATCTCTGAGCTGCACTTCTTGAAGCCACCTCTTTCCTGTCCCCTCATTCTGCCTCCTGCAGAGACTGTGGGATCACCATTGCTGACTACAGACAGATGCTGCATTTGAAGCTCTGACATCTGGGCCAGGCCAACTGATCCGCTGTCCCCACATAGGGCCACCTCTGCCCTACTGTTTTTCGGTGCTGGTGGCCTGACCTCTGCTGCTTCTTAATTCCTGCTGTCTTCTGAAGCCAATTTAAGATTATCCTTGGCTACATAGCAAGTTCAAGATCAGCATGAGCTACATACACGAGACCCTGTCTTAAAACACCAAAAACTCAAACAACAGCAACAAAATCAATACTTTGGAAGGAGAGTTGGGAGTGGTGGCACACACCTGTGATGCCAGCTGCTGAGTGGGCACTAGAAACTGAGACCTAGGCTACAGCAGGAGAACCTTTCTTTGTTAAAAAGAAGGGAAGAAAAAAAGAGAGGGAGGGAGGAAAGAAAAGCCATGTATGGTGGTATACACCTTTAACCTCCGTGTTTCTGAGGCAGAGGCAAGTGAGTGTGAGGCTAGCCTGGTCTACAGTGAGTTCAAGGTCAGCCAGAGTTACACAGTAAACAAAACAGAAAACCAAACCAGTATAAAAAAGGAAGGAAGGATAAAGAAAGTTGGGGGTTACAGGGCAGGGGGAGTAGACAGGGAGTGGCTGCATCTGATGGGGAAGGAACTTGAAAGGTGGAAACTACGCTCAGGTTCTATCAGTGCCGGGCTCACTGAGGGCTTTCCTGGGCACACACATGGTCCAGACCCAGCCTTTCTTCTCTTTGCCAAAATCACACAGCAAATCACTTCTCAAACAGATCAGGGAAGCCCAAGTCCCGCGGGGGGAGCCCGGGTGGCCCTGGGGAACGGAGCTGCTCTGTCCATTCCCATCTGTTCACCCCCAGCCACCTCCCCTTTTCCAGGAAGGGATAGAGAAGCAAACCAGAGGACCTCGGATCTCCTGTTGGCCAGGGAGGTAGTGAGACAGATTTCTCGCATCACTCCCTTGTGACTCCGTGGGGCCTCACACCTGCCAGGCACCTGTGCAGGCCCTGTGAAAGGCAGAGAGGGGAGGGGAGGACTGGCTCTTTGAATCAGCGCCACTCCCCACCACCCTTGGTCTTGAGGCAGCAGGCGCCGCCGCTTTCCCACGTGTGTGACAGCAGGTGCTGGCCGCAGGAGTCTTTTCTGGCGGGATTGCGTCTTCTCCAGTCCCTTCATAGCCAGTCTGGGAGACCCCGGCAGGCCCTGGCGCAGCTTCCCCTTGCAGCAATCTGGATTCTGACTGGGTAGGTTGGGTTCAACTTCATACAAATGCCAGAGCAGGCTACAAGCTCCCGTCTGGTGGTGCTCCCCAAAACAGGAAGCTGAGAAACTAGACACTTCAAGTAAGAGACTTTCAACCCATGTCACTCCCCACCCAAACTCCCCATGGTGCCCAGGGCACAGAACCTCAGCCAGGCCCTTCCCATATTCTCCCTCCTACCCACTGTGGCTTAGCTCCTCCCAGTCACACCATTCTTCCGGGTTAATATGCAAGATTCTATGTATTTTCTGCCCCTTTGCACTTGCTCACTATTTTCCTCCGTGTCTTCGCAAGGCGGGCTCCCCTCTCGTGGAGATCCATGTGTACCTTTTGGCTTAGATCACCTTCGTTCCTAAATGATAACCCTCAGCACAACCCATGCCAGCTCCCATTTGGTTTCCTTCCGAGCTCACTTGTCTCCATCCCATGCCATCTCTCACCTAGGCTCTCCTAACTCTCAGACACTGAGCCCAGAGTGTCTATTGCTGTCTCCATTAGAGAACGCAAAATAGCTATTTGATAAGTATTTTTGGGTTTTATGGGTGTGTAGGAAAATGGAAGTTGCTAGTCCCCCAAATATAGCCTTTTGCCCCAGGCTTTCAATGAGAATGGGGATGCCCCTGACCTCAAATGTCAATTTGTTTTAAACTTGTTACCAGAATCCATAGTTATCTCTTGGCTTGACCTGAATTAATAAGACAAGCCTGGTTCTTTGGAATTAACATTCCCTGAAGTTCAGCTCAGAGACAAATGAAAAAAAATAAAATTAAATTAAAAAAATCCCCTCCCTAAAGCCAGGTGGTGGTAGTGCACACCTTTAATCCCAGTACTCAGGAGGCAGAGGCAGGTAGATCTCTGTGAGTTCGAGACCAGCCTGGTCTACAGAATGAGTTCCAGGCCAGCCAGGGCAACACAGAGAAACCCTGCCTCTAAAACAAACAAACAACAGCAACAACAAAAACCAAATAAATAAATGAAAAAAAATACCCTTCTTACCCCCCTCTTCCCAGGTTTCCACACCCAACACCAAAGAAAGACTTAAAAGAGCATCCTGGGGTTGGGACGAGTCAAAACCAGAGAGAAGAGCAGAGACCAGCCCAGCACTGGGCCCCTCTGAGAGCGGCTGTGCCGGAGTGTCTGTAAATGCGGGCAGTACAGCCTTCCAGATGCTCCTGGAAGGACCACCACTTCAAACACCCAGTTCTGCCCAGTGCCTGAAACCTCCGTGTATTTCAAAGGCACAGCCAGTAGAACTCTCCCTGTAATCATTAGGCCCCAACTTGCCTTTAATGGACCATTAAGGGGGATGTGATAAAGAACACTCCTGATCATTACCGTGTTCTGAAGGCCCTGGAGCCTACCTGGAGGGGCCCGCAGGGCAGCCACCTGAAGTGCCAGCTCTCAGTCGGATGACAGTCGAAGGAGCAGGACCCTGTCCAGCAATAGTCCTGACCTGTGATGGAGGCCATGGCCATGAAGGTGGCGTGGCCTACCCAAGGGTCATTTTCTGCATGGGAACACTGACTTCTACTCTGCCAGCTCCCTACTTGGTGTGAGTGAGTGCTTGCTTAGTCAGGCACCTTGCCTTGCTGGGTCTCTTTTCCCAGTGTGGGCAGGAATAACACAGCAGCCTGCAGCTCTGCTCTGAAGCACAGGCCTTCACACATGTCAAACACCAAAACAAACGCTCAGCTGAATCGTGATACCCAAAATTCGTGTCTGTATGGAGCATCAGAATGTCACCATTGCACGTCAGGCTTATACCTATCATTCAACACTTGTGAGGCTGAGGCAGATCGATTTGGTTCATATTATGGGGGCTAGGAAGCAGAGATGACAGGAAGGGGGTCCTGGATAATATGTTCCCAAGGGCCTGCTCCAGGAACCTTCCTCCTCCAGCTAGGTCCAATTTCCTATAGGTTCCTCGGCCTTCCAAAATAGCAATGCCGTGGATAACATTTCAGATACAGATGATCCCAGTGTTCATTGTAACTTCCTCGTGGGATAGGAGGGAGGAGAAATGAACTGGCCCTGAAGCAAAGTGTACAAATATGAGCATGTATGTGTACATGTGTGCTTGCGTGTGTGCATGCATGTGTGTATGTGTTGAATGTGCACATGCATGCATTCATATGTGAAGGCCAGATGTCAAGTCAGGAGTCATCTTCTATTACTCTTCACCTCCTTTTTTTTAAAAAAAAGTTTATGTGATTTTATTTTCTGTGTATGAGTGTGTGCCTGCATATAAGTCTGTACACCATGTACACACAGTAGTACCAGCTGAGACCAGACGAGGGCATCAGATTCCTTGGAACTGGAGTTATAGATCAGTCTCAGAGAGAGACTCACTGAACCTGGGCCTCAATGATTCAGTTCTGCTGGCTATCCAATGAACTCCAGGGATCCCCCTGTCTCCACCTTCCCAGTGCTGGGCTCCAGTATGTGCCATTATACCCAGCTTCTTATATGGGTGCAAGGGATCCAAACTGAGTAAACCATCTCCCTAGTCCCAAGATGGGCATCCAGAGCTAAGTTTAGGGGAGGCAGGCCATAGAGCAAGAGATCAGAGAAACCCTGCAAATACCCTGAAAAGACTGGCCATGAAATCAAAGCAAAATGGAGGTCATAGCCAGATCAGGTCATTGCCACTGTGCTCACCCCTCCCCCACTGCAGACGCAGTCACCGGCCCCACCCAAGCCTCCTTTGCGTTGAGGAGGAGTGAGCAGCCGTCAGGGCTCAATTCGCTGGGCAAAGAGGTCATGTTGGTCATCGGCCCATCTTGTCTTACAGGAAAGAGAGCAGACCCCAGCTAGAGCTGTCTTCAGGTGTCAGGGCTGGGGAAACAAGTCGTCAAGAGAATGGAGAGGCCACAGGCAATGTCCACAGAGCCTTGGGCAGCTGAGGAGTGGCATATTCCCGCAAAGGTCACTGATCTGGAATTCCTCTGCTGCCACTCTGCCATTAAGGGCTGTGAAAGTCTTCATTCTTTCTCTCCCGGAAGTGCAGCTTAAAGTCGCTCTCTCTCTCCCTCCCTCCCTCCCTCCCTCCCTCGTCTTTTTCCTTTAAAAACATCTTGCTTTATTTTGCGCGTGCGTGCGTGCGTGCGTGCGAGCGTGCGTGCGTGCGTGCGTGCGTGCGTGTGTGTGTGTGTGTGTGTGTGTGTG
>LOJH01013742.1:9359-24620 GCA_001685095.1 Ellobius talpinus
GAGAGAGAGAGAGAGAGAGAGAGAGAGAGAGAGAGAGAGAGAGAGATTAAACATGGAGGCAGGCCAGGCCCAAATTTTTCACATCTCTGAGAATCTCCATCTTTGAATGTGGCAACTGAAAGTCGGCACTGGGTGCTAGAAACTAAGTACAGGGATAAGACGGGGCTGTGGTCTCAAGGGTGGTCCCTTCTGGAACGTTCAGCTTCCACAAAGATTCTCTCAGCCCCTGCTGCTACCCTGCTCTGAGCAGCAGGTATGAAATGACAGGATGCACCCACTTTGCATCTCTGGGACCAGCAGAGCCCACAGGTGGGCAGTCACATGAGTGCATGGACCCTTCTGGAAAAGCCATCAATATTTCTGCATGACTGTCCTACCTTCTAATGCAGCAGCGGATTCTTTTCAGCCACAACATTAGAAGCCTACTGGCGTGGAGCCCTGGCTAGGAGGGAGATCAAGAGGAGAAGGTGGGCTGTACAGATCATCCGGAGGTAAGGTGTCAGCGTCCAGGGGCCAGCGCGCTGGAGTGCTCATGGGATTGCTGGGGTTTCTGTGGCTGTTGTTTTTGGAGACAGGGTTTCTTTGTTTCTGGTTGTCCTGGAAATCTGTAGACCAGGCTGGCCTCGAACTCAGAGATCCTCCTGCCTCTGACTCAGTGCTGGAATTAAAGGGGTGCACCACCAGGCCGCCTGGCTCTCTGTGATTGTTTTTAAGGGCAGAGGTATGAGTGTGAGAGGAGAGGGCCCTGGCACTCTGGAGCTGGAGCGGAGCTGTTTGGGAGCTGCCTGCTGTGGGTGCTGGGATTGAACTTCAACCTTTGTGACTGAGCAGCATCTTAGCCATCTCTCCAGCTGTGGTTTTGGTTTGTACAGAAAGATCAGCCCTCAGAGCATTCTGGGAATCCAGCTGTCTGCGCTCCAAATCCTGACTGCCACAGCTCAGCTGAGTGTTGTGATATCCCTTAGTCAGATGACTTCCAGAATGAGGCAGGCAAAGGGAGCAAGTCTCACAAATGGGGATGGACAAGGTGCTATGGGGACTGCAGCCAATCAGGAGGCCACTTGTCATCGTTTTGCCCAGTGCACATGCACCAGCCAGTGTGGCCAGCCTTCCTCTTTAGGGAAAACTGACGTCTGGCTTTTATATCACGCTGCTCATTTTTTAACTGACAACTACCTCAAGCTAGTTAGAACAGAGCGGTGCGGGTGGACACAACAGGCTGCTGGGGCAGGTGTGGTGGGCGGGGTTCCTGGCCATGTGGCTATGTAAACCACCGTTGTCACTTTCCTCTTGAGGTTCGTCAAGGGTTTCATCAATCGTGACAAACCCCTCTGCCCTGACAACGAGGAGTTTGTACTGCTCGTGAGGAAGAATTACATCCTGAATCTTCGCTACCACGTGCCAAAGAGTGTGCTGGACCAGAGCTGGCTGAGGCCTCCAGGCATCCTGGAAAATGTAAATCTATAGTGGGCTGCTACTGTTGCAGATGGTGGGATGCTAAGAGCTTACCTTCTGGGTGTCCCGTTTCCCTTTGGCTCCACAGGGCTGCTTTTCAAAACTCTCAAAAGAAATGGAATGCCTCAGAATTCATCAGTGGGGTTATAAAACCAACAGACATGTTTAGACAGAGCCTTTTAAATACACAGGGGCTTACTATATAGCCCGGGCTGGCTTTGAACCTGTAACCTTCCTGCCTCAGCCTCCCATGCCCTGAAATTACAGACATGTGACAGAACACTCTGAATGGTTTCCAACCATGCTGTAGCAGTCTTGAAGCTAAGTGACTGTCACGGGTTCCACAATGAATGTTCTAGAACAGTGGTTTTCAATCTTCCTAATGCTGCAATCCTTGAATACATACAGTTCCTCATGTGGTGACTCCCAACCACAAAATTATGTTCATTGCTACTATAATTTTGCTAGTTATGAATCATAATGTAAATATCTGATATGTAACCTCTGTGAAAAGGTCATTCAATCCCCCAAAGGGGTCATGACCCATAGGTTGAGAACTGCGGTTCTAAGGCAGAGTGGCAGCTCCTCTTAGGATCCCTGGACTCCACCACAGCCCCACCCTGTCAGATTCTTCCTCTCATTTCCACAGCCTCCTCTTTAGAAGTTCTGATCAAGTTTGCAAGACCTAGTTCAGGGGTGCTGACCTACTTCCTGGAGGGGGACCCGAGGGGGTCCCCTGCCTTGAGTGTAAGACACTGATGTCTCACTTCGATCACATCACCATGCCCTTAAGCTGCCACGTGGGTCACCACAGTCCGTGGCAGGGAGAGAGGCAGGTGGGAAAGAGGCGTGTTCTCCACACAGGTTTCGAATCTGCTGAGGAAGATGTGCATGAGGAACCTTGTTCGGAAGTACTGCCAGGGAGTCTCAGCTGAGAGGAAAGCCATGGTAGGACGGAAGACGTGGCATCTGCATGGTAGTGGGGACATCTTGCACATCAGAGTCTTAGTACTAAAGCCGACGTTTACCGTCTACCTATGAGCCAAGGGTCACACTATTCCCATGGACTTATAGAGGAGGTGAGAAATATCAGCAGCTACAATTAGCATCCCTGTGTTGTTACCATGGGAACAGAATCGAGGAGGCCCCTGCACTGCACGAGGCAGAATTGCCTGTGCTAGGGGACTCTTACCCGTGTAGTCTTTTCTGTAAAGGGCTGCAGAGTCAATCTTTGAGGCTTTCTGGCCCAAATGCCCTGTTGTTCCTTTGCTTTCTTGCTATAGTAGGAAGCAGTCACAGACATGTATATACAAACATCATAGCTATGTCCCAATAAAGCTTTACTTACAAATACAAGCAGCGGGTCACAACTACCTCTGGGCTGGAGTTGCAGAGCTCTGGTTTAGGAGAGACGCTCCCTGTCTTAGGGTTTCTGTGAAGAGACACCTTGACCATGGCAACTCTTACAAAAGAACATTTAATTGGGGGTGGCTTGCATTTTCAGCGGTTTAGTCCACTATCACCATGGTGTGCAGGCAGATGTGCTGGAACTGAGAGTCCTACATCTTGATAGGCAGGCAACAGGAAGTGGTCCATTTCACTGCGCTTGGATTGAGAATATGAGACCTCTAAACACTCCTCCGCGGTGACACACTTCCTCCAGCAGGATCACATCTCCCAGTGGTGTCACACCCTTTACTCCACCCACAAACTAGTATAAGGGTACCCACAAAAGTACCAGCCCACTCTCCACCAGGGTCAGCTGTAGGGCATTTGTGATAAGGCTCCTGTCGGGAAGCAGCCCAGGGCCGCCTAGTCTACGCTCTGAACTGTCTGTTACCAGATGCAGCAAAAGGTGGTCACGAGCGAAATCTTCAGGGGGAAGAAGGACGGCTACACGGACAGCTTAAACCAGCCCTTCGCCCGCAGCCGGCTGGGTAAGTGAGCGTTTGGATCAGTCGTGGGAGGGCTCGGCCGGGAGGAACACAGGCCCAGCAGGTAGCAGGTCTGGTGACACTGCTATTCTGGCTCCTTCCCCTAGATGAAGGCGACATAAATCCCAAAGTGCTCCAGCTGCTTGGCAGTGAGAAGATCCAGGTACAACCTTGTGCGTGGCCTCCGCCAAGACCTTACTATGTCTGAGGCCAGGGCATGTTGTCTAGAAATGCTAAAACACGGGTGCAACTGGGTTCGCTGGGGCTTCCCACAGCCACTCTGGGCATTATAAATACTGGGTGGCATTTGCCAACAGAAGCCTACTACCATTCCTGCCTTCAGTCATCCCTCAAACAATCTTGGTTTGCCCTTCTATGCAACTGAGAGATGTAGCCAGGACCTATATCATGAGAGACACCATATTGGTGAGGGCAGTAGATTGATGACCCCAGAACTGACACTTGTCTCAACACAGCCGCCAGGAGTTCCCAGGCGGGTTACTGCTTCTAATCATGTGTGACTTTGGTGGGCGGCTGAGGGGTGATGAGTGAGACCCTGTTTGGTGGTTGCTCTCACCTGCTTGGTTCTGGAGAAAAGTAGGAGAGAATCGAGACTCCTCCTGACTGTGAAAACCCAGGAGACACAAGCGCTCTCCTCTCCACTGGCCTATCAGAGCAGACCCAGGAGGCTGAATCCGTAGCCTCAGTTTCCTCAGAGGGCTGAGTAGTAAGGTAGAACTCAGAATCAAAACCTTCCAGAACCAGGACAGCAAAGCAAAAGTGTTAATACAAAAGCTGGGCCAGTCTGAGGCAGCGTCACTGCATTCCAAGAGGAGAGGCTCTGTCCCCTGCCCTCCTCCTGCTAACACTGACCACTTGTAGTATGGCGTCCCGGTCATCAAGTATGACAGGAAAGGCTTCAAGGCACGGCAGAGGCAACTCCTCCTCACTCCGAGGGCAGCGTATGTGGTGGAACTTTCCAAAATCAAGCAGAAGATCGAGTACTCAGCCCTGAGAGGTAGGCGAGCGGTCTCAAGTAGGTGTCTGATGCCTCTCATGTTTCAGGATGGGGCCACTCACTGAGCTTTGGGGCTCAGAGGATGCACCTACCCCCCCACGGGAGGGGTACAGATGCCCTCGATAAGTCTCACTTTTATGTGGGTGCTGGGTACCCGAACTCAGGTCCTCAAGCTTGGCATCTCCCCAGGTCCCGTCTTCTTCATTAATTCTAAATTCTGGATCTATCCTAAGGTGTCTCCACTAGCAGTCTGAGCGATGGAATCCTGGTCATTCATGTTTCACCAGGGGACAAACAGCAAAAGGTACCTGTGCCCTCCGGCCTCTGGTGGTGTGGAAGCTGCTGTGGCTGAAACTAAGTTGAACCCTGCAGAGCCTCCACACTCAAACCACTCATCCTGAACCCGCTCTGTCACCGTCTCCACAGGGGGACGCCATCCTGCAGTGTGACTACATATTTGAGGTGGCCACTAAACTGGCCATGCTGATTAAGAAGGAACATGTCGTCGGCGTTGTTCAAGGAAGGTAGGGGCTTAGTCAGTTACAAGGCTGCCAGCATGAGTTCCATCTGCTTCCTCCTGCAAAAAGATGGAAGGGGGGCCCTCCAATGGGGGTTGGGGGAGACTCCCCTTGCCTCTGTAGCAAAGAGCATTCCTTTCTCCATCTGATCTTGGGCTCAGGGTACACAAAGGATTATCACTGACCTCAGGAAGTCATCTTCAGTTTTCAAAGAGGTTGCTGATGTTCCTGGGACCGTTATCACTGGCCTTTTTTTGGGGGTGTGTGTGTGTGAAAGGACTGGTTCTCTCAGTAGCAGTGGAGCAGCCCCTTAGGTCGGGCTACCCAGCATGCCTGAGGCCCAAGGCTGGCAGTGAGACTGTGGACTGAAGCCAACTCCTGTGCTCAGCCCAAGTGTCCACAGCAACTTGCTGCTGTGCTCGCAGCCCCTTCCAGCCGGATGCTCCCCAGTAGAGGCCTGCTCTCTGCCCCCACCTTTTACAACTTAAGGGATGAATTTGTAGGTAGAGTGTGAGCGTGCACTCTGTCCTGACGGACCTCGGAGGAATCCTCGAGCACCTGTGGTCGTCAGAGTGAACCATGTAGGCATCATTTAAGCACCAGATAGCCCTTTAAAGAGCCAAAGTGTGGGACTGATTTGAGAGTGACTGCAGGAGCATGTGGGACATTTGTGAGAATGTCCTTCTGACTGGCCACATACGTAACAAACACTATAATAAAGCAGGGATTCAAATGCCAGCGAGGGGAGCTTCCCAGAGGAGTTTCTTTCGTAGACTCAAAGGCATGTCAGTAACCCGCCCCTCGCTGTGTTTTAAGTCTGCAGTTTGACATCAGTCCTGGGAAAGGAGGCACAATACTGTTTGAGAGTGGAGTGGAAGACAGAGTCTATAAGGATAAAAGCGGACAGCTAACAGTGGTGAGCGGCTGCGTGGGAGGAGGCGGCTGCGTGGGAGGACGCACTAGATGATGATATATGTAAACGCATGTAACCAAATCGGTTCACTTCCCCCTCCGGTCCCAACTGATTTACTCTGGAAGAAAGGAACAGAATGCCTCTTGAAATAGTAACTTAGTAGTGAGTGAGACAGGCAGGCCAGGTGTCAGTGGGTCAGAGGGTCACATGACACAATTATCATTCACAAGTATTAAAGCCCAGCTGTTCACTGGCTCACAAAGGCTCTCCCGTGTGCTCAGGTACCACCCTGAGATGCAGAAGATCCTAGGTCTAAGGAGACTCAGATCTGAAACCACTGCCTCAAGAAAACTGGAGGCTGAGTTCTCACTTACTGGTGACAAGGTCCTCACAGTCCTCTCTGGGTCGCAGCAACCCGAGGATGGTTTTTGGTGGTGTGGTGCAAGGAAGCAACCTGCTGAAAGCAGATGTGGTGGGATCTCTGAAATGCATTTTCTACATACATTTAAGCTTACATGTAAAACTGGTTGTTTACAAGTGCCTTCCACAGTAGAGTGGCCGCCGTCCCCGGCCAGGGACAAGTGAAAGGGTCACTTTGAATGCAAAATGGGCAATCTTTTAGTGACGTGAGATGTTGCCAGGACTCTGTGGTCACAGCCCATCTTCCTCCGTGCCTACACAAGGGTGAAGATGGTCTCTGTGCATTGCTTTCTAAGCTGGCTGTCCCTGAGGAGGTAGAGGCTTCCCAATGGTAGCTTCCTCCTCCAGGGCTGAGACTCTAAAGCCAGGTTTCCCTCTCCTCAGGTGTCAACAGGAAAGAAGACCTGACAAGAGAATGACCTTTGCCCTCTAAAGTCACTATTTCTGTTCCACTGAGCAAGCACGGACTTCATCCAGATAGCCACGCCTTCAAGGAAAGTGCCAGCAGCTCCTGGAGAATGTACTGTATCAGTAGAAGCTGTGCTATGCAAAGCCAGCCCTCAGCTTCCTGGGTGCCAGGTGGTAATGCACCCAAATGTTTGCTGAGAGTCAACCTTGAGTCATCCACCTGTCCCCAGTAGATCCCAATTCAGGTACACCAAGAAGTGGGTGGCAGACTTTGTACCTCTGTCAAGCTGCTGAGACACGGGAGTAACGGAAATTTAATTGCAATGCACAACTTGAATTCTGCTGTAAATGACACTTCCATGCTGCTAGGGACTGGGCCAGGTTCCCACAGGCGCTTTGGCTCCTGGAGGGTGTGACACCCCACTAAACAATGACTCCAGACAGTGCCCTTGCTCTTTGCTGTACATCGCAGCCCCGAAGACAGGCATTCCCGAAAAGTCCAGAAGGCAGATGCGAGTAGAAGCACAGTTTAACGTTTATTTTACATGTGTCCACAGACGCTTGCACAAGAGTGAGCATGTCTAAAACTCCCAGCATTGTTTCCACAGCGCAGACAGGAAGGTTAGGGTGTGCTAAGGTGACCAGTGACTTTGGGTGGCGCCCTCTAGCCTGCACGCACCCTGGGGAGGGCTGAGTACCAGCAGTGAGCAGCAGGGAGGGAAAATTGCACCTACATGGGACCATGACTTAGAGAGGTCAAACAGCCCATCTTCCACAGGAAGGCGACAGAAGGCTGTGCCTGCTGGGGGTGTGGGCCCCAGTTGCCACAAACACTGAACTTGGTTATGATGGTTAGCTATTCCAATCTACTTTAATTGTGAGCCATTAGTGCGCAATAAAACTTCACTCTTTACACCAAATCTGAGGCCAGTAATTCACTGAACGGCTCTGAACTGCAGTGCTGACGACTGCCCTTCGTGCTAGCCTATGAAATCTGGAAGCAGAGCTTTGGAAGGCCTGACTCTGGATCAGGGCCTGGCAGACACAGCTGTCAGCGTTTCTGGCACCTTGGAATATTTGCCAGGCCTGTTCCTATCCCTGGGAGCAGAGGTGCAAAGTTGCAGGCACAAGGTTTGAGGAAAGAGTAGAGAGAGCTGCCAAAACAGTAACGTAAGGCGCAGAGGCCAAGGCAAGTCACCTATGCCACCAACTCACTCTGCACACGCACATTTAAACAGTGTAGACAGAGACTTTTCTGTTCCTACAGAACACACCAGGACTGACACTTTTACTTCCCACGAAAGTTGAACCCACAGGGCAGGGCTGACGTTTAAAATAAACAGTATAAAAAAACCTCATGAAACATGATCTGTAAGCTCCCTTTCTTGGCTCTGAATACAAAAGTTTTGCTACACCATTGTGTAAAAAGCATCTACACGGTTCCTCGATCCAGTCGGGATTGTTTACTTATTGTTGCCTTTTCTGCCAGAACAAGAGAAAGGCATACGACTGTCACGCACAAAGTGAGCTGTAAAGACTGCCACAAAAATAGAAACTTTTAAAAACGTTTCAGAGATTACCAACTATCATACCTTTGGTCTAAAATATAATTCAGGCGGTGGTGGTGCATGCCTTTAATCCCAGCACTCGGGAGGCAGAGGCAGGTGGATCTCTGTGAGTTCGAGGCTAGCCTGGTCTACAAGAGCTAATTCCAGGACAGACCCCAAAGCTGAAGAGAAACCCTGTCTCGAAAAAAAAAGTAACAATTCCTTCATCAAGTACTCACCTTAACCTTGTAACTAGTCTACTCACAACCACCCATGCCAATCATGACTCATCTACACAGGAGCAGAGGGGACTGGAGGTAACTGGCATGTCCTCCTCACAAGACCTGTGCCCCACAGTCACACGTCCTCACCAGCAGTCACACACATCCTCGAACACAAAGAAGACTCAAAGGTATCTGCACGCCCACTCTATTCTGCAGGTAATAAAAACTGAAGGGAGCTATACGAGACAGCAGGGAAAGGCCCTGAGCTCCTAGGGGTGTCCCTACCTGGTGCCACCATGTCGGGGGCCACACAGTTCCTAACCAAGGGCAAGATGCCCACTTAAGGAAAGGAGGCCTCACAGGGAGCAGACCCTTAAGGCAGCGGTCTGGAGCAATGGCTGCAGGTATTCAGATGACCTTCTGGGATGGGAGGAGCACAGAAGACAGCAGAACCCACTGGCAGGAAACAATCTGCTCCTTGCCAGACAGTTGGGCTGCCACACTGAGGGACCACAGAGAGGCTGGAAGCACACTCGGTCCCCTGTCCACAACTGCAAGCTGAAACTATTGGCCAATGAGCTTTAGTCACAAAACCGTACACAGAGCAGACTCCCAGCCTGGTCAGAACACACAGGTCCAGGCTGCTCCCAGTTGCCCTACACAGCCCCTCAGAACTGTCAAATGAGCCCTTAAAGGAGTGTCACTTAAGAAGCCCTAATAGGTAGTCAACACCTATAAAAATAAATACTGCAACAAAGGCTCTCACATACATGCCAAACTCATTCATAATTTTCCTCCAAGAGCCAAGAAAGGCCGGCTCCAGGCTCTCACGAGAAGTGGAGTCCTTAGACACAGCTTGTTCAGAAGGGGTGCGCACCTGGGTCAACATAGAGGCAATCCACTTTGTCGAGAAATATCAAAATAACCATCTGGCTTGTTACAAAAGTGTCTCCAGACTCCAGGGGAAGTGGGAGGTACCCTGAAGCCTGCACAGGGTCTGAGGGGGCAGGGGCAAAGGGAGGGTGGAGGGCAGCTTGCGCTTCCCTGCTCACTGGTGGAGGTGGGCCCGGTCATCAGGACGCTTGATGTGGATCCTCCGCACTCGTTCAATCCTCTCCCGTTCTCGTTCCTCGTCCTCGTCCAGGTGATGGGAGCGTCCAGCTGCCCCACCTGTGGCCTCGAGGAGTGCATTGTCAGGTCCTCGGCCATCCTGGGCCTCGTACAGCAAAATGTTCAGGGTCTCCTCATAAATGCGGGCTTCGGGGAACTCAACCTGTGCCCCAAATACAAAGTGGATACATTAGCAGGCTGCATATGGCCACTGCCTTGAGCTGTACTTCTCAGCAGGGTCATAGGGCTAACAGGCTCCTAGGCTGACAATGAAGACAGTCATGGGGAGCCAACAGTGTCACAGACTCGGGGGGATGCCACTTTGTCTGCTGTTTTCTTATACTGGAGCCTCTAGCAGACTCATGGCTGCAAACAGAGCCTGCAGCTGCTCAGGTGATGCCTTCCTTTCTGGGGGAGGGCGAATCAACACCTGCTGCTTTTTCTCAGCCTCAAGCCAGGCAGCCTCAGCCACGGGCCTAGGCACAGAAGATGCAGCAGCCTCAGCCACGGGCCTAGGCATGGAAGATGCAAAGCCCTAGCTTTTGAGCCACTGAAAGGAGGGAGCCCAGGACAATGAAGGTCCTGGGGCTGTGAAGGAGGAAGCCCCAGAAACTATGAACACCTAAACTCCCCACAGTGGCAGGAACTGCTTCTCCACATTCAAAGGAGCAGTGGGACACAGCCACCTAGACACACAGGCGACCGACAGTAGGCGTGAGAGGCTGAGGCTGGGAAATCAAATTGCTACTACAATCACAGGGCTGCTTTGAACTTGTGGCCTGAATCCCACAGTGGCAATGCCAGCAAAACCAAAACAATATATATTGGGACCAGTGAGATGGCTCGGTGGGTAAAGGTGCCAGGCCTAACAACCTGAGTTCAATTCCCAGGACCCACACTGGGTAGAAGAGAACCAACTCCCACAAACTGCTCTCTGACCTTCATCCACATGCTAAGGTTGGGGGAGGGAGACAGAGAGAATATTAAAAACAGGAACAATAACAGCAATAAAACCACAGTCCCCTAGGAACGGGACCTAGTGTCCTTCACTGACACTCAAACAGCCAGGGCATGGTTGTAAACTACTTGGGATTGTGAAGAAGCAAGAAAATCTCAGTCTGTGGGAAAGCTCACTCAGCAGACGCCAGCGCCACGAGGACACAGCTTGCTGAAATTACCCGACAAACGCCTGAAAGCAGCTGTTACAACAAAACAGCAGCAGCAGCCAGCAAGAAGTGAAGACAGGGAAGCAAATGCATGCTGCAGAGCTGAAAACCACAACGACCCAGAGACAGGCTGGGCCATGGTGCCGACCACAGAAGAGTCCGCAGAAGCTACAACTGAACAGTGACGCCAAGGGCAGACACAAGGAAGGGTGCAGCACTGCTGGATTAGGGACCGGACTAAAGGTTGCACAGGGCCAAGCGACAGCAGCCGTGACGCACCCGGAATGCCGTCATCCAGTCACCACCAGGCAAACAGAACAGGCAGCTTAGACCACGGCTCAAGTGTGGAACCACAGAGCTCAGTGCTTGGGGAGGAGCAGGAAGAACTGTTATCATCTAGGACCAGTCCTGCTGCCACCAATTACCTGGAAAACCACGGCCTTGGGCTCCCCTGAGGGACACAGTCATCACCAAAGGAGCCAGGGAGAAGAGAAGGGCCCTGGCCCTCCCAGCCAGGCTCTGCAACCAACAAGCCTAACAAGCAAGCTCAGGCTTCCTCCTAGAGACTTCTGTTCATCTAAGATCACTTGGGCTCCAAGCGTGTGTTTGCTGAATCCCTTTGCTCCCCAGTAAGCTCTAAAATGAGAACTGGGAACATTGTAGAACTTGAGAGCATGAAGCCAGCTTGCACAGTGAGCAGGCGGCTCTGGCCCGCAGCCATGTTTGAAACAAAGAGCCTCAGCACTCTCCCCTTGGCTACCTCAGTAGCAACCTCTACCTGTCAGGATAGATTCTGAACACCTGTGCTTAGCATGGGCTTAGCATATCAGTCAACCCTATGCAGGGAAGGAGCAGGAGCGCATGGGGAACCACCATCCCAAGGTGGCAGTCATGATGTGCAGCATTTGGCATGACACCTGTCAGCTCCTGTGACTTCAATTTTTCATCATCAGTCAAGGTTCTGGCTTCTCACTGTGGTCTGGTTTTGTATCACCAGTGTTTTACTAGCTTTGGGACCCACAGAACTACATATCCCAAAGCTGCAGAGGTGACAGTAACTTGATCCAGTGACTGGCAGACTGTACACAGGTGACTAGAACTGTGGCAATCTGCTTTGGTAGAATCAGAATGTCACAGGTAATCCAATTTCTCTCAGTTTGAGCAGGAGGCAACAGGATGCAGAGCAAGCAGAGGGGACAATGGGGAGGAGGGAGGCCACCCTCTCCCCGAGTGGGCAAGCGGGCCATGAGAGTGCAGTGGGAAAGCAGAGGGGAGAGTGGGGAGGAGGGAGGCCACCCTCTCCCCGAGTGGGCAAGCGGGCCGAGAGAGTGCAGCTGACAGCCAGCTGGGCTCTAGCAGCACCCTGCTATATGACCCAGCTTTGTAGGATAGCTGAGCAGGAGTGACAGACACTACTGGCTTGAGAGAATGATGCAAAGCTAAACCCAATACCCAGCTCAGTGAGGGAGTCAGGTGGCTTGCAAAGGTGACATGTGGGAGGCTGAAGGGATGGCTGTGGGGTTAAGAGCATTCATTGGCTGCTCTTCCAGAAGACCCGAGTTTGGTTACCAGGAACCAGCTCCAGGGAATCCAATGCACCTGCACTCATGTGCACATACCACATGAAGATAATCAATAATTTAAGGAAGGGTGTGTGGGGCCTACGACAGCGGAAGACAGATCTAGATCAGCAGACAAGAGAAGGACAGAGGGTAGACAGTCAAGGGGCAGCTTGGAAGGCACCAGTGCCATCTGGGT
Source organism: Ellobius talpinus (assembly GCA_001685095.1). Taxonomy (NCBI): domain Eukaryota; kingdom Metazoa; phylum Chordata; class Mammalia; order Rodentia; family Cricetidae; genus Ellobius; species Ellobius talpinus. Next base: position 21,831 of record LOJH01013742.1, read on the forward strand.
CTCTGCGGGGCTGTGCTGGTAGGAAGCACTCCTGCACAGGGAGGATGACCCAGCACCGACGGGCCGTCAGAAGGGCCAGCAATGCCAGATGGAGAAGGCACTGGCAGCCGGGCATACACAGGTGCAGGAACAAACCTGATTCTGCCTAGACTGGCCAGAGTGAGCGGGGAGCATGGCCACCTCTGCTTGCCCAGTGACAGCAGAAACCACACTTGTTTCTCTGAGGCCTACATACAGACCTGCCCTAGCCCAATGAGGAAGGCAGGGAAGGCATATGTGTTAGCACGCACCCAAGGCCCCCCAACAGCTCTTACTTTGGTCTGCTTCTTCTCCGTGGCATAGACGATGGAGGTGCAACAGACTTCCGCAATTTTTCGGCCCTGGCCGTAAAATGACCAGCAGCAGATTTCGTCCCCGATGACGTCCTTTATGAACAGGACCCTCCCGTTAAAGCGCAGGGAAAGTTTATCAAAGAGCTCGATGTTCTTCAACATATTGTCATCAGAATTGCTGCAAAGAGCATTCAGGGAGGTGAGCACAGGCTGCAGCCGCTGCAGATGTTCACCCAGTACTTCACACGGGCCTCCCCAGCTCCTTTTCTTCCTGTGTTTCTACTTAGTGACCCTTTGAGAGAGGCACTGTAGTATCTACCGCCCAAGGAAGAACAAGGAAGCTCAAAGACAACAGTTCACTATCCAAGTCCACAAAATGTATAAATGGCAGAGCGGGATCTCAAAAGACAGCGTGGCCTGAAGGCTGTGCTCATCATAATCCATGATGCATGCCTGCCCTACACAGGCCTAAGTACATTACTAAATGCAGGGCCTCTGGGCACAAGCTACTGAGCCTACCCCATGAGGTACATAACAGCAAAGCCCAAGGAAGACTTTTGTTTTTTGGAGACAGGGTTTCTTTGTCTATCCCTGGCTGTCCTGGAACTCACACTATAGACCAGGCTGGCCTCAAACTCACAGAGATCCGCTTGCCTCTGCCTCCTGAGTGCTGGGATTAAAGGCACGTGCCACCACCACCGCTCAAGGGAGACTTTTCATCCTTGGTCAGTCCGTGGGTCTTTAATGAACCCATTAAATCCTTACAGCTCTTAAGTTGCTCATTTACAGAGCATGTTCCTGAGAGTCAAAGGGCACTTGCTGGTGGCATTGTTCAAATAGTGCAGTCCCCACGAACTGAACAGGCATAGAAGACCAGCAGTCCACTCCTAGTGTCTAGAAGAAAGGAGCACCTAAGTCCACAAAGCATGTAAACTTGAATTCCTAGCAGCATCATTCATAACAGTCACACCGCAACAACCCAAATGCCCATGCTGATGGCAAATGGAATGTGGCAGGTCCGTACGATAAAACAGCATCTGCCACAGAGAGGAAAGACGTACTAATGGCGTTCCAGTGCATGAACCCTGAAAACATTACACTACGTTAAGGGACTGGTCACAAAACCAACATGTTTTATCATGTGACACGTTTGAAACAGGCACATTACAGACACAGAAATGTAGACTAACAGCTGCTGGAGGCCAGGGAAGATGGGGAGACTGCTATTGGGGTGGGAAAATGTCCTGAAGTATGGGTGGCTGCACATTGTGGCTATGTCTAAACCACTCGATGGTACAACACCAAAGGTGGATTGCACAGCAAGGGGATTCCACCTCGACATTCCCTCTACCCACCCACCTATCTACCCAGCTAAAGTACAGAGGCCCTCCACTGTGAGATGGACAAGGCAGAGCTTGGCCCGACTGCTGCCTGGCGCTTACCTTGTGTAAGAGTATTTGTTGTTACTTCTATTGTAGAGCAACTTCACAGCTGGCTGTGGGTGGGTTAAAGGAGAGGAGTTATTAGGCATACAGGTTCAGTGCACACTGGCTTCCCAGAGGATGTGGGCACAGGCTTGCAGAGCTTACAGGAGGAGGAGGAGGGTTGCTGCATGCTCCAGGGGCAGAGGTAACACAGATGGGGCGTCCCACTCAGAATCCAGTATTTATCTCAAAACACAGGCACTGCCATCCTACCCCAAACATCCCATACTCATATACACACTCATATACACACACACACACACACACACACACGCACACGCACGCGCACGCGCACGCGCACGCACGCACACCCCATTCCCAAGCCTCTACACACCTTATTTGAAGTCGCTATAAGCCTCTGTTCTTCCTTGGAGGAGGTGACGACAGGAACCTTGCAGAAGGGTTCATAAGTATCTTTGTTCTGCTGGAACAAAAAATGCTTTCAGAGCAGGGCTCTGCCTAGCACACCGCTGCTTAAGTTGGTCAGCCAGCAAGCCAGGCTCTGATGAGACACAGGACAGTCCCTGTTATTAGGAAGGGTAAGACTAGGGAGGAGTCTGCTGTGTTTAGGGCTGTGGTAAAGAGAAGATGACACAGCTCTCTCTGCCCAGGAAACCCTCAGTACGACAGGTGATGACATCAAAAGCTCCTACAACCCATTATAATGAGGGCAGCAGAATGAAGAAAGAGAATGCAAGAAGTCAGAAGACAGAGGGGTCAAAGGTTGAGCTGGCGAGCAGACGCCAGCTGAGAGACATGGAGAGAGCCAGAAGCAAAGTCCCTGCGAGGGAGGAGAAAAGCCTGACAGACCTCACGGACCACCACAGGCTAGGGCCAGGGTGAGGGCAGAGCCATCGCAGGCAGTGGAGAAAGGGCCACATTCCTGCGTGGTGGCAGAGCAGAGGACAGAGCTGTGTTGCTATGATGGAGGAGGGTCATCTGTCTATGTGTCACTTTCATTGGTTAATAAAGAA
>LOJH01013743.1:0-13459 GCA_001685095.1 Ellobius talpinus
CCCCCTGGTGGCTACCTTCATTCTGGCATCTTTTTGGTACAATGGCCTTGATTTCATCAAGGTACTGGAGACTCAGGGAAGAAGTTGATGAGGCTGTTTTATGGTGAGAGTTGTCTGGATTAAAATTAATCTTGGAGATTATAAAATAGACTATACATAAAGTAGTCAAACTGTCACCTTTATGCTTAAGTTGCGACACTTTAAAAAACTAAGTTAGGTTGCTCCAAAAGCCTACAGGCATTCTGGAACCATCATCTTTATGTAATTTTGGGACAGTATTTTCAAATTTAATGCATAAAAATTACAGCTCTTACTCATGTACTAAACTGAGGGAATTAATTTTTCAAAACAGGGACAAGGAAAATCCTGGGATAATATCTCTAGAGCATACTAAGTCCTGTGCTTTCCCTGAGGGATTTAGCTAGCTAGCTATGTGAATATTTTTAGGAATAGTGTGAGGGAAAGTTTTGTCTTTTTATTTCATGTGTATTTTATACTGCATTTCCTCTTCAAACAGTGCCAATTTTGTGGAAATTGGTCCAATAAACTACAGTCATTACTTTCATTCTGCTTCAAAAAACATTACTTTTCTTGTAACAGATATTGGTAGACTTTTAAAACTAATGTAAAATTGGGGTGTAAATATGGAGAGTCTAGTTTGAGGTACAAACTAAAAGCTTAATAAAAACAAATTTTCTGTTACTGTTTCTCAATACAAAATTTGTTGCTACTCAGTCTTCCTAAACATCATGTCAGTGACCAATTATATTGATAACCCTAGATTTGTGAATAGCATTTGAAATCCTGGACTCAAATGTGTGGGCTCAAAGGTAAATATTTTCTATACTCAGAATTTCAGAAGTAGTAGAAAGAATTAGGAACTGTTGGACTTTAATAATCTCGAGGTTGGAACTGAAGAGATGGCTCAGACTCCCTTGCTACTCTTTCTGAAGACCCGAGTTCAGTTCTCAGAACCCACATCAGGTGGCTCACAGCTGCCTTAGCTCCAGCTCCAGATATTTGAAACCCTCTTCTGGTCTCTGCAGACACTCCCACCCCACTCACACAGATACTAACATATACAATAATAAATATAAAATCCTAAGATTCTGAATCTCGAGGTCGGTGTATTTGGGCGGTTGCCTTCATTCCAGTCTTGCATAGTGTGTTAAGTGTGGGTTCAGATGGAAAATAACAGACCATTTCATCACATTTTAAAGGCTAGAAAGTAATGAAAAGTGTGGCTGTGCCATTCCAGTCTTGCAGGCACTTGGTGGTAATAGCTGGTGAAATGTCTATGTTTATAAAATTTACATGTCCGAAATTCTATTGCAGGATACAATGTTGTCGTAAAGATTCCTGCAGGGGCAACAAACATTGAGATCCTTCAGCACAGCTATTCGGGAAGACCCGAAGATGACAACTACCTTGGTAAACATGTAGTAAGCAGCAGCTGGTGTGTGTGGTTTGTGTGTAACTTCTCAGAGGTCTATGGTTGATGTAGTTCTTTCTACACCTTTAGACATATGTTCTTCTTAAGCTACACAAAATAAACCCTATTAGAAGGAAAAAGGAAATAATGGAAAAATTAGTTTTTATTTTCCATTATAGTATTTTAGGTAACTAAAGTTGGTATTCAGTTACAGTTATATGCATATTCAGAGTATAAATCTAGTCTTTCTGACGCTCACTGTAGCACTCTGAATTTCCATAAGAGTTTTTTTTACCACGTGGCAAAAGTACTTGAATGCAGTTTTATTTCAAGTTCTATAAATAACTAGCTTCATATTTTGAGATGTCACTGAATGCGGTCATTGTGTATTTCTTGAGTATAGATACGTTTTTGTTATCTTTTAAAAAATATCTTTCAGATTTGGAGAATTCTGCTTAGATAGAAATATGTGAAATATGGAGAAAGGCATTTACAAAGAGCCAATTCCTGAATTTTCTAATTCCTCAAACTGGTGATGTGCAGTTGATAAGGCAATTTTTCTGCTTCAAATTAATTTGATTTAAATATTGTCCCATGTAACTAATACATACAACTAGCCATATGACTTTGTTATGAACAGTTAATTTCAGAAAGAATATATGACATTATCGAGTCAAGTATACAGGGGATAGCTCTTCAATAGGTTCAGGATTTCTTCGGTGTGAAAACTTAGACTTTTACAATAACAAGCAGCTGGACTTGTCCACACAAATGTATATGCTAAATTCCGTTGAACTCTTCACTTAAGAGTACGTGATTTCATGCAGTGTCACTTTGATTGCGATGAATGCAAAACATTTCCCAAAGAGAACTGAATGCAAAGGTCTTGCTTTTCTGTCCTGTTGTATTTAATTGGAATTATTTTCTCCTACTTAAACATATTGCCTTGGCTTGTAGCCAGAGATGTGTGTTGATAAATGTCGATAAATAATCAACCTGGCCATATCTTCCTGGGAATGGTTCATGGGTTCTCCCCAAGTTTACAAGCCAGAAATGTTCTAGCAAAGAAAGTGCTGTGCACACAGTAACATGGAGACTTGAGTCTAACTTATAAAGGGCTGTGCACACAGTAACATGGAGACTTGAGTCTAACTTACAAGGAGGAAAATAAACAAATGAGTTACTGGAAGATTTTTTAAAAGAATTTGAGAGTTTCATGTCACCAAAAGTCCCTCAAATAGGTACGTGGACCTTGTGTACGTTAGAGAAAGCTCATCTCCTTACACAGAAGAGTTTCTGTTCCATGGGACAAGTGTAAAGCTTGATTTGTTCTTTAGTGTCGTCTGCACAGTTGCTTCGGCTGTCAGCATCAGTAACCTGTGCGCTTTGGGTGAGGCCCGGATGCCAACTCCTTACTTTTCTTCAAGATTCATTTTCAAGTCTCATGGAAATTTTAACTCAAGTAAAAAAAAATCAAGAGAGACACACTTGGTTAATATAGGGTTTATTATTATAAAATACAGAGTGTTCTAGGGTCCTGAGAATTAAGCATAAAAAGGCTAATCTTGTATGATTTATGTACTTCTACAAATACTTTCCTGATCTGATTGTGGCTAATTACCTGGTGTGGTAGAAAGTTTTATTAGTGGCTAATTACCTGGTGTGGTAGAAAGTTTTATTAGCTCTAGTGCGTAATTGAAGAGACTGATGCAGAAGCTTGTGTGAGATCTCATGGCAATCAATGGGAGTTTCTCTACTACACTGCTATGGATTTCTTGTAACTCCATGTATATTCATTTATATAATATACGGATGTGAAACAAGACCAGGCTACTAATATATTCCATATAATAATATATTCTAGTATAATACATAATAATATATTATCATTTGTAATAGTATGTTCTAGTTCTGTTTCATATCTGTATATGTTTATAGTATATAGGTGAATATATACAAATGCACGTGTATGACAGGTGTCTTAGTTACTTTGTATCTGTGATAAAAATACCTGGACAGAAGAAATGAAAGAGAAGCATGTTAGTTTGGGCTTACATTTCAAGGGTATCTTCCATCATGGAGAGAAGGTCCTGGCAACAGAGCTCAAGGCAGCTGGTGACCTTCCAGCCACAGTCAGGGGCAGAGAATGATGGCTGCTTGTGCTCAGAGCTAGCATTCTCCTTCATGTGCAGATCGGATCAGAGTTCAGGGAATGGCACTGCTCCAGTGTCAGGGAATTCTAACCTCAGTAAGCCTAATCAAGATGACCTTTCACAGACCTGGCTAGTGGCTTACCTAATCCAGATGATCCCTCTCATGAAGCTGGCCTTCTAGGTGATTCTAGATCTAGGTGATCAAGTTGATAGTATTAACCATCACTGGGCTTGTGTCAATTCCAATAGGAAAGAGAATGGAAAAGGGTGTGAACCTAAAGGAAGATAGGAATGTTATTTTGAAAACAGTCACATGTATCAGTGGTGATCGAGAGTCTCTTTGTGAACAACTGTGGGCATTTCTGTGAGGGATGGTGAGCACCACTAGTGTTTTAAGATACTGTTCTGACCTCAACTCAGTGGTCACACAGATGGCCCTGGCTAAATGGATCACAAAACCAACCCAAAAGTCATGAACCAGGCCAAAGGACTAGTAGAGAGGAGTGAGAGGGGGTAGGGGTTGGGAGGGCAGAGGCAGGGCGAGTAGACAGCGTGCCTCGTGTCCACATACAAAAGTGCCAAAGGCCTAACTTACTTAATTTAGAAATTTGGCCTTGAACGTTTAAGGCTTTGCACATTTGTTCCCAATCAAGCATAAATGGCATGCAGATGGGCTGTCCTATGTTCTCTAATGACTAATTGGTGGGTACTCTGGTTCCTCCCGCTTCTCTTGTCCTGTGTCCTTCCTGTTTTGTGCCTCTGAGGAGGTTCTAGAATACAACAGGGTAGGGCGAATCTGTCTTAATATATTTGGCTGCTTTGTTGAAGTTTTCTTATTCGCAGGTTAGCGACCACGGTGCAGTAAAGTAGTTTATTTCCTTGGCGTCGATTAATATTTACTTTCTTTAGAGTCAGGTAAAGAAGTTGAGTTTAAAAGTGAGGAACGTTAACTCCATCCTGTTTGCCGGATCTACCATTTCATGAGCTGCATTATATTGTTTTACAGCATTATCTGACATGCACGGGAACTTTTTTCTGAATGGAAATTTTGTTGTAAGTATGGCAAAGAAAGAAATCAACATCCAGGGAGCTATTTTCGAATACAGTGGATCAAACAACTCGATTGAAAGAATTAATAGCACTGACCGGCTGGAAGCGGAGCTCATTCTGCAGGTAATGGCCTGTAGGCAGCAGTGAGACTTGGTTGTGGTCTTATTAGAATACTAGTTAAGTGCTTAACATAGTTAGCTGTAAAAGCAATGTCTTAAGAGTATGTCTTTTATAGATTAATTGTCTGTTCCTCTGTATTTTATTGAGGTGCTATGTGTAGGTAACTTATACAACCCTGACGTGCGCTATTCCTTCAACATCCCCATTGAGGAGAGGAGTGATCTGTTCTCCTGGGATCCATATGGGCCGTGGCAAGACTGTCCCAAAATGTGCCAAGGTACCCTGGCCTTAAATAAGAGACCCAAGTTGATGCATGCTGGTATTGTTTGGTTCCTCTTAAGTCTGGCTGGCTAATGAGTCTTTCCATAGATGGAGTGTACAGGCCTGCGTAGTGCCCCTCCGTCTTGCTCTCTCTTCACTCCCCACCAATGCTGCCATCTTCACTGCTCTTCACTGTCTGTCTTCTCCTCTCCCTTTAGCTTTCCAGGGTAGTACCAACCCCCTGCCCTAGTCGCTCCCCTTCACACAGTTTGTTTTTAAGACTCCATTTGTCTCTTACTGTTGTAATGTCAAACATTCATTTTATTTCCCTTGCTTGGACATGAGAAGATACATTTGTACCATGGTGTGCAAAACTGAAAGGATCAGAGGGGAAAAGAGCAAAGGAAGAGGGGAGATAGCAGAGAGGAGGATGGAAACAGTGGGGTCATATGTGCAGTCTGTAATCGTGGGTGCTTTGTGATATAATGCTATGTTCAGTGCAGGCCTTATTTATTGAGGGACTGTTTTGGCTCAGGTCATTATTTGTTTGTTTGTTTTTGAGTTTTGGAGACAGGGTTTCTCTGTAGTTTTGGAGTCTGTCCTTGAACTAGCTCTTGTACACCAGGCTTGTCTGGAACTCACAGAGATCCGCCTGCCTCTGCCTCCTGAGTACTAGTATTAAAGGCGTGTGCCACCACCGCCCGGCCAGCTCAGGTTATTACTAAGAGCCAAATTTTGTACTCCGATATAGCCCATGCATAAGTATCTTCATGTAAATGCAGTGCCATGGCTATTCAAGGAGATTCCTCAGATAAGGTGGTAGGAGTTTTAATGTGGACACCGAGGTATAAAGTTTATATAGAATGGAATATAGGGTTGCAGTGGATTAGAGGGAGGAGGCTCAGAACAGTATGTGGATGAGAAAAGGTGGGTGGCCAGAGGCAGTGGCCCTGGCTGATGAAAATCATCCTCTCATCTCACCTGACAGATGTCAAAGGAGCAGTGGTGCTCACCGGGAAAAGGCATTGCCTCCATCTATTGGCAGTGGGCCGCTCAAGATGACTGCAGGAAATGATGTCCTGTCACTGTGTGGGTTGGCGTCTTGGGACAGACACAGCAATAGGAGACGCCAGATCAACTGGGTCAATGCTAGAGTAGAGAGAATGCAAAACTGTGTGTCTTAGGGTTTCTCTTCTGTGATAAAACATCACAGTAACTTGGGGAGGAAAGGCACCACCTACAATGGGCCTCCCATTCAATCAGGGATCAAGTGCGTGTCCCACAATCTTGCTATCAGCCAGTCTCAGGAGGCATCTTCTCAGTTGAGGTTCCCTCTCTCAGATGACTCTAGCGTGTGTTGAGTTGACAGAAATCTCGACACTAACCAGGGCACTGGGGAAGTTCAAGGAGTCATTCTGACAAAGAGGCCTTGGATGGACTTTCCAGAAGACAAGTGGAGTTTGAAAATGTGGGGCCAGCCGTCCTGCACTGAGTGTGTAAACAGGTGTATGGCTGTGGATGTGGTTTCAAACCAAGCAGCAGGTGAATGGAAAGATTCTAGAATGCAGTAGATACCCCATGAAAATAAGAGCTCTGAGAGGCTATAAGCAGAAAGATTTGAACTATTTTTTAATACTATGATTCGATTCTCTGCTTTTTGTAACCCTGTGGCTTGTGGCTTGTTTTTCTGCATTCTGAAAATAATTATTACTCAAGATTTTAGAACAGCTGTGCACTTTGTTTTAGAATTTTCTTAGTTTTTGTCCTTTATTTTTGCATTATTGTTCTCTGATGTTGTGCTCACGAATTTGTGTTGTTTTACGTTCATTTTGTGAATGCCCCTGTTAAGTACCACTTCAATCTTATCCTGGGAATTCTCTTGAGTTTTTCTTTAATTTCGTGAATCCTCTTTTATACTTACCTCCATAATTATGGGAAATAGATCTCAGTATGTTATGGAGAAGAAAAGGTCATTTGGGGGGACTTACCATCTTTGAAATATCACCATTCAGTTCTCACACTCGCCCAATTCTTTGACTGGTGTGAATTCCAGATAGGTATCTTCTCTTTAGATACACGAAGGCCTTGCCCTTTGGTCTTCTCTTCAGCTTGCCTTGCACTTCTCTGTGCTTGCATGGGGCATTTTCCACTCTTGAAGCTTTATGACTTATTTCCTTGGTTCTAATGATGTCAGAGAACAGGAGGCACTGCTTTGCCTGCTGTGTGGCTTGCTTCTAGAAACCCAACTGGGGAAACAGGGAAATGAAGGCAGGACAGACATAGACACACTTACTGAGAAGCTGGGATTCAGTGGAACCATGCCGTGTCCGGTGGGGTAGCACCAACTAGGAAGCTCAGCATGTTTAACTATGCTGCATGAGGAGAAGGGGTCACCAGTCTCCAGGGGATGCCTCTGTAGAGGAGCAGTCTCTCACTGTAACTATCTAGGCGAAGGAAACTTCAGTCTGCACTTAGTCTACACTCTGTCAACATCTGCGCATGAACCAGAGGAAAGCATTGCCAGTTTCCGGGGCCCTCAGGCATTGGTCCTTGACAACATTACACATCCACTAGGCCTTCCTCAGCTGCCTGCGTGGGTCCCTTGATGTGGTGTTCTTTCTTGTCATTTTCCTGGGAGTTATGTCAATCTTTCTGGAAATAGATTCTTGAAATTTTTTGATGATTTTCTCAGCACCTTTTTTGCCTAACGTTTATACTGCTTGAAAGCAAAACCTCTTAAATTAGAACCTGATAGTGTCTTGTCTTTTGGCCTCCTTGTTTGGTAGCTCTAGGCATGTTTGTTTCCTTGATTCTCTTGTGTTTTGAGCCTTCCTGAACTCTCTGTTAATGCTTTTTAATATTTAAGAACTAAAATCACTTCCCCACGAATCTGGGAGAAGACCTTAAAGTCAGCTGATCATTCTTTCTTAGAGAACAGTCCAACGAGAGAGACAATTTCCTGCCTTCCATGGTCATGGTCACGTGAGGGGAAGATGGAATCGTCTTGGATCCAGGGGTAATGGAGAGTGCAGAGAGCTGGGAGGTCACCCCGTATGAGAGTGTCTTCCTTCATCAACCCATTTCTGTCAAGGGTGACCTAGCTTTTCTGTGCTGTCTTCAGTTCCTCTTCTCTAGCACTGTGCTGTCCAGTATGGCAGCCACCAGCTCTGTGTGACCAGTCTGTTTCAGTGTGCTCCATGCGTGAACTACCCACTGGATCTTGAAGATTAAAAAGGAAAGAAAACATTAAAATATATTTTTAATAATTTGTATATTAGTATGTTCAAATAATCAAATTTTATACATTTAGGTTTAAATGTAAGCATCATTGAAATTAATTTTGCTGGTATTTTGTTTTACTACAGTTAGAGGAAGTACAAAATGACATTCGTGACTCACAGGCTACACTGGTGGCTAGGGAAGGAGCACTTTAACTGTCATTCCAATGTGACTTTTAATTCATCCTTCGTTTTTCATACCCACCCCTCATACATTCACAAGATTGACTTCTTCCTCCTTGGCTCCGATAATGGCTTTTTATCATTCGCTTTTTGTCTTCACAATTTCCTCTTCCCTTCTGTTTCCTTTCTTTTCTTTTGCTCCTTTACATATATGCTTCTACAAAACCATTTCTATTTATTTTAAAAAGGGCTTAGAAGAGATTTGAGATAAACACATGTTCATGTTTAGTTAACTTGGAGTTCAAAGTTGAGCATTCACAAAGCAGAAATTTGATCATGTCACGGACTGCTTCGACCCTGAAGAGGAGGATGCGGATTCACGGTGCCCTGACTCTGGGCACCAGTTGCTTTGGCTGTGGCTGTGCTGTAGACAAACAGCTGCCCTATCTGCATGGGGTGAGCTGAGGACACTGTTGACCAGTCTAAACTTTGGGCTTCATTGCCATGTCCTGCTCTATGTAGCTAAGATCTTCATCCACGCCATGGAAACAACACCAGACCTTACTTTTGGAGTAGCTTTAGTCCCAGCAAATAGTGAACGTCCAGAAAGACCCGGATATCCCTGTCTCCTCACCCTGCCCCCTCCCTCTTCCTCCCTGCTGCTTTGCTATGAGTGTTTGCGGCTTTCCACACGTGTGTATAGCTGGCTGGCTAGTTCTGATCCTTCTTGGCCAGCTGATGCCTGCAGTGTGCACGAGAGCTCGTTCTTCTTGCTGTGAATTCTGTGAATGTTGGCAAATAAACGGTGATGTGATTCCCCATTCCACTGTCATACAGAGGGATTTCATAGCCCTTACCCATCCCCAGGCCTCGCCTCTCCTGTCCTGCGAAGCCTGTGGAACTACTAATCTTTGGGTTGCTTGTAATCAGGTTTTTCATTCAAGTCCAGTCTGAAAGGTCGGCCCCACATGGGCAGTGCTCTTCTGGAGGAGAGGGAAAGAACGAGGGCTGGTTGGAACTGTCACAGGCTGTCTCCCCTCCAGTCAGTTCACATAAGTGTCATGTCACCTGGCATGCAGGTTGTCATAACACTGTAGGAGTACATGTGGGGAAGTAATCCATGGGGACAATGATCTAGTAATAACACACTATCCATGCTGGCCCCAGCCCTGCCTTCCAATCCCTGCTGTTGCAGTTACCCCCTCACCTGGTCCGTCTTCCTTTGGCCTACTCACTGGGCAAAGTCCTCCCCAGCTATCGAGAATTCAGCTTATGAAAAGGAACTCCTGACAAGACTGATGTACTAGTGACCTGGGAATAATATTAAACATTTCTGCTTTCCTACTTGAATCATGTAGGCTCATTTTTATAATTATGGAACACCTATTTGTATAGATTTCTCTTTAATTTTTAGTTTTCATTTCACTCTGGCTAAGGTCTTCATGGGAGAAAAATTGTCTGCATACGTAAGAGTGACCATGCAGTCGTGTCCGATCAAAGTTGTGGCCACTTACCGCTGCCCTTGCTTGTGACGGAAAAGTGCAACACAGACTGTGAACTCAGGTAAAGAGAATTGATGTGTAATGAAGATGGACTCATCATTAGATAAGGTGTGCAGCACAGTGCCTCCCACGGAGCCAGCGGTCATTAACATCTGCCCTCTGCCTTGTTGTTTAGAATATGTCAGGCTCACTAACTCGTTTTCTTGCTCAGTAATTCATGTGACTTTTGAATTAATAGTATTAGTGAAATACCCATGTGTAGGCCTCAAATTTTGTGTACAATAGGGATAATTTAGTCTGTAAGTAAATTCAGAAAAATCCTAATCTGGAAGTCCGTGGTTTAAAGATTTGAAATATTAGGTCCATGTAGCATGATTTTGTAATACTCACTGAAATTAGGACCCAATAAGTAATATTTGAGAAAGAAAAAATATAGGTTGAGTTCCCTGGTACATTGGAATTGAACTAATATATTAATATTCCTAAGAGAAGTATAAGCAAGTTGGTACTTCTACCCCAAATTCTAAATTTCTTAAGGGTTTGTGTGTGAGAGTATAGGCATGTGTGGGTAACAGGTTAACAAACTAATATAAGCTAAAAACAATGATTCAAAAACCCCATATTACTATTAAATTTACACTGTGGTGGTGATGTTTAGTATTCAGAGATAGCCAAATCTCTTCTTCACACATGAAGCTTGGGAATTTGAATGTACTGTTGTGTTGTGTGAAGGCACATAAAAAAGCTCAGTGGGAATGGCTAGTGAAGTTGCACAGAGCACAGGGGGGTCCTTTTGAGGAAGGAGGTCTCTACCTCATGCTTCATTAGACTGGGGTATGCATATTCCATGATAAACTCTAGACTACCATTGGGATAATTTGGCCAGAGTTACTATTTTTACTTCATGAAAAATGTTTGTTCACAAATATTTCTAAATAGAGAATACAGGAATTAACCAGAGGTTGTGCTATATGTTGCAAGAAAACTATTTTGCCAGCTTTCAGAGCCTGTATCTAAATTGCTGTGGTAAGATTCCTAGCCTCCAACCCCCATTCATATAACAAGATTTGGCCTGGGGTTTGCACTGGGAGTCAGTGTATCCCATGGAGTCTTAAGTTGACTGTGAGTGCCAGTCTTGATCAAAGCCAGATGCTCTCAAGGAAACTTGCAGTTCTAGGACACACTTCCAAAGTTGCTACCAAGTGTTAAAGTGACACCCAACACATAGTGTTTATATATACAATATATATACATATATATTTTATATATATAATATATAGTACATATATAGTTTTAGAGCAACTAAGATTTCATTTGGAAGACGATAAGATCTCTTTCTCTCTCTTTCTCCCCCGCCCCCCCCACATGTTTAAACCATTGGAACCCAATCTCTGAACCTCATTTTCCAATATAAGAACTTTTCCTTCCTTTTTATTTTTATAAAACACATTTTAATTCATTGGACATGGTATTCTTATTTTTCTATTTGTATTTTTCGGAAAGCTGCTTATGAACCCTACACTGAGTTTTGTCATCTTCCCATGCACTCTGTTTATCAGTATAGAGAGGAGAGCATTTCATAAGCTGGCTACATCTGAAAACACACCTTGAGGTCAACATTCCTGGGCTGAGCCAATTCTGACTACTCATCTCAATTTGCTTCCCGAGTCCTGGAAGGACAGCAAACTACACGGAGCCCCACTGCCGACGCCCCACCCTTAGGGCTGAGCCACCCTCCTAGAGTAACACAGATCACTACAGGTCCGCAAACACACACTCTGACAAGCCTTTTCTATCATACAGATTAAGACTAGACAGCATCTTCATTGACCCAGCAGCTCCCAGGTCCTAGGGAACGCCACTGAATCACACTTTGTAACAACAGACTGGGTCACAGCAAGCAAGCAAATGAACAAACAAAAATCCTTTCGAGATACTGTCTCACTATGTGGCTCAGGCTATCCCTGAACTTAGACTTCCTGCTTGGCCTCCCGGGTGCAAAGTGTTATGAAAATGATTAGAAACCAAGGTAACTACTTGTAGTACTCAAACTATTTGATTACTCAGCATGGACATTGGTTCAATATGGTTTTATTTAAAAATTTGCAAAGCTGAAGGAGAGATCTGAGTTTTTGTTAAAAGAAAGCAGTTTTCACAGTTTATATTCAGCCTTTAGCTTTTGTTGAATAATAACAGGAAAGGAAGTTTCTGTTCAAGATCATCCTCACTTCAGCATGCTAAGCCAGGCTCCTGGCATCCTGTGGCAAAGTCACTCACCTCCTAGTCAGGTTCATAGCCAGCCCTCTGGCAGCAAGAGGCCAGCTCTCCTGTAGAGAATACAACAAAAGGCCCAATACAAGAATTTTCCATCCCTAATTCAATGATTTATCAAATAATTTCTAGTGGATTATCCATAAGCTCTTAAAAGTTCTAAAAATTGAATTATGCCTAAGTGCCTGAATCTGTTTTAAATCAATATCCATAAGCCCTGCTCCTAAATGTAGCAACATCTTCTCTAGGTGGCACATCACTGGCATAAGCGAATGCTCATCGCAGTGTGGCCATGGCTACAGGACCCTAGACGTTCACTGCATGAAGTATTCCATTCATCAAGGACAGACTGGTCCAGTAGAAGACCGCTACTGTGGTGACCAGCTCAAACCCCCGACCCGAGAGCCGTGCCGTGGCAGCTGTATTTTAGCGAGGTGGCATTATTCAGAATGGTCCCAGGTAAAATAAAAATGCCTCTCTTTTTACCAGTTAAATGTTTCTATTTCTCTAAAAGTGTATCTTGGTTAAAATTTTGATTTTTTTTTTCCTGTTTCTAAACGCCACTGATTTTGTTTTGTTTTTAATTAGTGTTCTCGGAGTTGCGGAGGCGGGGAGAAGACTCGAGAGTCCTACTGTGTAAATGGCTTTGGCCACCGCCTTGATGACCGACAGTGCCAAGTGCTTCCGCGGGTGATGCTTGGGAATTGCAATGAGTTTCCTTGTCCCAGCTGGGTTACTAGTGAGTGGAGTGAGGTAACACTGAACACGTGGCTTAGAAAAACTGCTGTAATGTCTTGCTAGGGAAACTCACAGTCCAAGACTGTAAGATTCAAATGTATTTATCATAAAAGCATTTAAAAAAAGTAAAACTACCTAGTTCTTCTACTATTTGTAATTTTCAGGCCAGCAGTGACATTTACTGAAATTTAGTCTCTAGCCAACTTCATAAAAAGCAGTACTATCAAAGCTTTGTGGGGCATACTTCTTCAAAGGTTAGCTTTGGATCTCTGTTGCTAGAACAAATGGATATTTTAATGGGACCTTGATGCATTTCTCTATTATTCTTTATCAGTAAAAACTTGGGAGTCAAGTACTCGGGTTAGGGTTAGGGTTAGGGTTAGGAGGAACCTGAATGATCAGAGAATCAGTGGAAAAGCAACCAGTGACCTCCATCCAAAAGTGCTGAGGCCCTCTCTATGACCCATCTTACTATTCCCTATCTGTCCTCAGTTTTCCAAAATCTCTATGGTTAACTTTGATTAGCTAGTG
>LOJH01013743.1:14042-32868 GCA_001685095.1 Ellobius talpinus
TTTTTCCAGTGAATGGCTCTTGAGGACTAGGGGGCAAACATTCCAGACCTTTGTGTTACTTTGTAATGCAACTGTTTTAACTTCCCAGTGTCCTGCCACGTGTGGAAAGGGAATGCAGCAGCGGCAGGTTTGGTGTCAGCTGAGTGAAGATCCCCTGAGTGATGGCTTCTGTAATGCCAGTACCAAGCCCCAGTCCCTGAGACCCTGTGAGCTCCGGGCGTGCACTTCTTGGCATGTAGGCCCCTGGGGTCCTGTGAGTATATGACAGGACCTTCTCTGCTTTTGCTCATCTGTATAGGGAATGACAGAAAGGTTGTGTAACAATCCGCTCTCTCCTCAGGAGATTCTTTAAAATGTGGGTTGACATCTGAGGAGCTGAAATGATGGCTCAATGGGTAAAGTCCCTTGTTGACAAAGCCTGATATTTTGAGTTTGATCTCTGGAACTCTCATAAAGGTGGAAAGGGAAAACGGGATGTCTGATGTCCATACATGTGTAATGGCATGTGTTTGTGTACGCACATACACACAAACATGTAAAGTAATAATTGAAAAATGCTTTCTGAAATGCAGTCCAGTATCAGTAGAATTTTGACATTGCTGCTAGTTTTGCCTTGCTTAATATTTCAGCTTTGTTTTTGAAGGTAATTTAACCCAAAATGCTGAAAACATTTGCTTTTAGCAACTTCAAGAGTGTGTAAATATGTCCAGTATCTGTGCTACCATTGCTATTCCTGGGTTAGTGAGTCTTACTGGGAGGCCCTGGGGTGAACGATGGTTAGGGCAAGTGAAGTTGGGGAGTTCAGTCCCAAGAAGGCTGCCAAGGCTGATGGAAGGCTCCCCTTATTTCCTTAACACATACTTCCTTATAGATAAGAACTTCACTTAACATATGATATGACATCACGCAGGGTTTTGTTACCAAAGTTGTGTTGTCTCCACAAACAGCATAGCAGGTCTCTTTTAACATTTTATGGTGGCAACTTTAAAAATACATTAATTGTAGTGCATTTTGTTAACTGCGGTGTTTAGGTAATACCTGTACAATGGATTTGAATAAATAGGCATGTCARTTCGATTTACTAATTATAGGTCTCAAATCTGATACCAAGTGTTAGTCTGAACAGCTACTGAAAGTACATGTTATATATATATATATATATATATATAGCTTTTATGTTCACTAAGAAAGTGGGTGTTTCTGTAACTCTTGGAAACTGTCTTTGGCACCTGTGGTCTCCTTTCAGTGCACAGCCTCCTGTGGACACGGGTACCAAATGCGTGCTGTCAAGTGTGTCAGCGAGTTTTTTGGCACCATGCTAGATGACAGAGAATGCCAGGAAGCCAGCCGGCCCAGCGACAGTCAGGTAAAGGCGGTCTCTTCATGGATCAGGAGCAGAAATACTTATGAAATGGGAGAGTTGTCGATGAGTACAAATTATATATCCTTATCTTTTACACCTGAAATACTTTCTGCATACAGAACGTGTCGTTCTCGGGTTTGGCATATGCTCTGCTCCACTCTATCTGCTTTAACTTGTACATTACTTCTCTTCCATGGTGTCTGTGCAAATCCCATGAACTTGAAAAAGTGTTCTTTTCATTGTACAGCCATACCCTCCTTCAGAACGGTCCATGTTAGGACTGTTTTGAAGGACTTTGTTCCTTCAATGCTTAGATAGGATGGCGACAGAAGCATTGGGATGCAGCCTTCCTCCCCGGTTCTAGCGCTTCCTACCTGGTACTCCTCTTGCCAGCAGTGTGTGTCTCAGACAGTGAGAACCTAGGTCATCCATTTACATTTCAGCATGCAGAATTGTTGGATTCTGAAACCAACAGTACAGAATTTCATATAAGCCAGATTAACGAGATAAATGGCATTCAATAAGGTCTGCTTTTTCCGTAACAGGAATGCATAGTTGGACCTTGCTTGGTTGTTCCAAAAGTTGGGGCATCCTCCTTACCGGCCATTCCCCTGGGAAAGGCAGCACAGTGGCGCCATGGATCTTGGACCCCAGTAAGTGACCCCGCATTTCTGCTGTGGAGGCTTCACCCATGTAAAAGCAGTTGCTCAGTTTTGTCAGCTTTAATGTGTGCATTCATTCTTGGGTATTTGATGGGATGGAAGATTTACAGGGCTTAGATTTAGGTCGTGGAATGATAAAAATCATGGCTGTCCTTTTAGCGAGCCTGTGTCTCTGTGCAGGGAAGTAACCCTTCAGGTTGCGTTTTCTAGTCTGTAAAATGAAGATAAGACCTATGGTCCAGACAGCTATGAGCAGTGGCTGTGTTATAGGCGGTTATCAGCTTCTGTCCTATCTGCAGACATTTTCATGCTGTTTTGTTTTTTTAACTGAAAGCTGTAATGGATTGGTCATTTCAGCTTGCTTTAATCCCAGGTTTTAAATTATGGGATCAGATGCCTTCTATTACAGAGCCTTTTGTTATTTTTTGATAATATCTAATGATGATTTTACACAAAATGTTTCCAGAACCTTTAATTTTGACATGTGATTAAATATTGTTTTAAATATTATGGTCATTCAAATTATTAGATCTGACTTGTAAAACTTATTATCTAAAATGGAGAATATTACTGCCTTATGTGTATCTGATGCAGAAATTATTCCAGGAAATATTACTCCTCTTCTATGCTCTCGCTGAAAGCTTGGTATTGTGGGACAGAGCGGCTCCAGGTAACAAGAGTGGGGGTGTTACTAAGCCCATCCCACTATCACTTGGCTTTTTAAAGTGCTCTGTGTCCTGCGGAAGGGGCAGTCAGGCCCGTTATGTGAGCTGCCGTGATGCCCAGGATGGAATGGCCGATGAGTCGCATTGTGCCCACTTGCCCCGGCCAGCTGAAGTGACCCTCTGCTTCAGCCCTTGTGGAGAATGGCAAGCAGGGAACTGGTCACCGGTAAGCATGCATGTGAGAAAGCAGGCGCTGAGTATTTAAATATAATGTTGGATATTAATGCGGGTTATTACACTGTAATTCTGGCTGGCTTTCTAATCAGTGCTCAGCTTCCTGCGGACATGGGAAAACCACTCGACGCATTTTCTGCATGAACTACCACCAGCCGGTTGATGAGAGTTTCTGTGACCCCGAAGTTCGTCCTGTGATTGAACAAGAATGTAGCCTGGCAGCCTGCCCGCCCCCATACAGCCACTTCCCCAGCTCCTCCGAGCAACCAAGCCAGTTTCCGGGCAGAAATAGCCCATTAATTCATAAACCAGAAGAGAATCAAAACCAGGAGGTCCACCTGTCAATCAGAGGAAACCAGTGGAGAACAGGCCCTTGGGGAGCAGTAAGCTGTCTTTATTGAGTTATACTAATTTTGTAACTGAATCCTATTGCAGTCCTTTCCCAGATATGTGTGTAATGACATCAAATGTTTTTAATGTGAATGTTATCTGAAGATCAATAGCTCAGTTCTTCAAAGGCCGAAAGCATTTTGATGCAGATTACAAGCCCCTGGGGTAATCACTAACCACACTGATTACTGAGGAACCCACTTGAAAGCCATTTGATTAGAGTCCATATCATACAAAAGGGTAAAGCCTGTAATATGTAAGACTGAATGTTTGGGAGAAACAGAGCCTTGCTCAGGCGGCAGTCAGGAGGCTAGTGTGGGTCCTGCGAGTATGGGGGTCATGAGTGCTCGTTTCAGAAGAGACTGAGGGGCAGACAGTGGGGTGAAAGGTCAGTGACAACTCGGTGTCTATTCTAAAATGCCTTCCCAGTGAGACTGTAAAATGTCAGTTTCTTTTTACTTAGCATCTATTTTGAGAGTGAAGGATCATTTTTAATGCAAATTTGAAAGACCTTTTCATCAACAATTTTTATTTATCTATTTTTAAGACAGGGTCTCACTCTGTAGACCAGGATGGCCTGGAACTCACAGAGATCGGCCTGCCTCTGCCTCTGCCTCTGCCTGAGTGCTGGGATTAAACTCATGCGCTACTATGCCAAGCTTTCATCAAAAAAAATTCTAATGAAGCCCTTTGTAAACAGTCGAGTGTTTTTGGGACAGATTTTCTTGATTGAAATTGTGGCTCCTCATGGGCGATTTGACCTCTGATCTTGCTTTGTGTCGAGCACCTTCCTCGCTGGGTGGAGTGAGTATGCCCTGTGTATTTCTGTTCTGTCCTCGTCAGTGCTCCCGAAGCTGTGCAGGAGGTCTTCAGCGCCGGGCTGTGGTCTGCCAGGATGAAGATGGGCACAGTGCTTCTTACTGTGATGTGGCCTCTAAGCCCCCAGAGTCAAATCACTGTGGCTCCGGACCCTGTCCGCAATGGAATTTTGGGGACTGGGGAGAAGTAAGTCATGCTGTCCCCCATGTCATCTCCAAAATGACAAAAGTAACATGCTTCCTGCTATGGGATCATTTAATCTCACTATTTTGTGTGGAAACAGATTTTTAAAAGTTCTTTTTCAAGAAGCACTCTCGTGTTTCCAGAGAACATTCCTGAGAGAGTATGCACTGTGTTATTCAACAAAACTGGATGTGCAGGCCAATATGTGTGTGTACTACCACTGTCTTTCAAAAAATGAATATACAATCATTTAAACTTCTCAAGAAGTTAAATTGATATAGGAACAGGAAACCAAGTTGGTATTTGTGCCATGCTTTAGTCTGTTGCATGCCATTTATTTGGCTAATCTCCTTTAAACCAAATAGTTGTGAATTATTAAGCATTTTTTAATGCCCAAGCACTCTTAGGCACCATAACGTAAAGGAAATTGAAATGTTAACTTTGACTATTAACAGCCCCCCACCCCCATGTTTTAGATGGGAAGAGAAGGAAAAGGGTTGTTTAATGCTTTTGTGTAGGCAGATTTTTCTGGCCTGCCAGCCAGGTCCCAAATAACCACACAGAGACTTCTTATGAATTATGAAATCTTGACTGATAGCTTAGGCTTGTTTCTGACTAGCTCTTCTAACTTAACCCATGTCTATTAATGTGCTTTCTGACTCTTGGCTTTATTACCTTTACTCTGTTCTGCCCATGCTGCTTTCCTGCTTCCTCTGTACATAGCTGGTGACTCCAACTTCTTCCTCCCAGCATTCTCTCTGCCCCCAAAATCTTACCCATTTAGCCTTTTATTAAACCAGTCACAGTGACATATCCTCACACAGTGTAAAGGAATATTCCACAACACTTTTGGAATTAGTTTTCTTTTCTTTTTTAGAATGACTTTTAACACATAATTTCTCTTCATAAGGAATTTGAAAAATCATTCTTTAAAGGGATTCTTTAGCTGGCAACTAAAATGTATCAAGTTCCTTTAAAAATGTACTTTAAGCTCTAGCATTGCAGATAATATTTAAATGTTGGATGAATAAATATAAACTTTAGTTGCCAGAGTGCTCACCCAGTGTGCATGAAACCATGAATGTGATCCCCAGGACCACATAAGCTGAGTGTGCTGTACAGCTGCAAGTGGGGGCAGGAGGGTCAGGAGTTCAAGGTCACCCTACATAGTCACAGAGGGAATCCCAGGTCAGCTTGGATTACAGGAGACTTTGTCTCAGAAGAAGATGATGGAAGAAATATAATATTCTCTTTGATGTTAATTGGGTATAAACTTTCCTATTCTTATTTTCAGTGCACACAAACATGTGGAGGAGGAATAAAATCAAGATTTGTGATATGCCAGTTTCCCAATGGCCAAATGGCACAGGAACAGAACTGTGAACTGCCCAAGCCACCGAGCATGATGCAATGTCATGTACACGCCTGCCCTGATGATGTGTCCTGGTATCGGGGACCATGGAAATCGGTACGATAGTAATCATAGTCTTATTATCGTTTTCCTTTAATGTGAATTTCCTCTTTGTAAATGGGAAAATTCACATGCTATCTCATATCTGATTACTGTTTGTAACAGTGGACCATCGACTGTCCTGGCATGTATATTAAAGTCAACAATTTGAGTACGAATTCATTCAAGTACTGTAATTACATACGTGTATGTAATGGTTTTGTATGTATTTACTTTATATGTGAATTTTGAACTAATTGAAATGCTTTCCTTCATTGCATCTCTGACCTCCCCTCTGATTAATTGAACTTGTGCATAATGTTAACCCTTTACTTGTAATAATTGGCAGATTAAGGCTGTGTCTTATTTGAGTTTATGACTGTATGTGGCTTTTGTCTGTCACTATCCAATAACTGATCCCAAGCCAAATAACATTATTTCAAAATGTGTTTCCTTGCTGTTAAATTGATTGGTTTAGAAATGTGAAGCTAGTAAAGACAAAGGCATTTGCTTACATAAATTAAATTGTTCATGGTTTGTTAGATACATCATAGAGAAGTATGACTCATGTAGTAATTTATTATGAATATTCATTTTTCCACTGTGTGGACTAATTATGGTTTAGGAATATTTTAATTTTCCATTTTTTTGAGTCATAGACAGAACTCAAAGATAGTGCTAATTAATTGTTTCTTTCCTCTAATATTTTTCAAATATCTTATTGAACTATAATTAATGCACAAATATACTAAAATTAGCATTTTATCACTTTTGGTTTTTAGATCATGAGTAAATGAATATTATCTTTCAGTTATAAAAAGATGATTTGAGGCAGTAACCTATTTATAACTAAACTCACAAACTGAGCCATTTTTGTTCAAATTAAGGGGAAATCTAGCCACTGAAGGCCTTGTAGTGGCTTTCTTTTTGAGCCCAGTGGTGCTGTTTTCCCACGGAGCATGACTTTGGTGCACAAGTTTTAAACTTTTTCCTGTGTCTCTGCCTTGTGATGGGCCCTGAAATACCTAACTGTAATAATTTTGAGGTTGATTTTCCATCAGGGGTCAGTGCACTGCCTGTTTGGGTATATTTTCTTGGTGCTCAATTACATGATTTTTTTTCCCTTGCTGTCACAGTGGCAGAGTGGATTGTATGGACCACAGTGCCTGAAGTATTTACTATCAGGCCATTTCTCAGAAAACTTTGCTGGTACCTGCTCTGTTTAATGAACACAGAACAGCGTGTCTAAAGGTTAGGGCGGAAATTTACTTCAAGATATAGAATATTAGAACTACAGTGTTCAGTTGGCATCAGTGTTAGTGAGGAGGTCCATATAACCTTCCATTTGATACCTCTTGAAAGTGTCCGCCATGGAAGCCACCTACATCTGTGTATTGTATTAGAATATATCTGACCCTGTATTCCAGGGACATGTTTGTACATAACTCATATCCTAAGGGAGAAACCTGGATGTCCGTTAAGTCCTCTGTACAAGCAGCTGTTCAACTTCATAAAAATAATCCAGACAGCACCTGCGACTACAGAAAATAAGAGGGAGTTGCAGAAATCCTCGTTGTTTACTACACACCTATTCCAAAAGCAGCTAATCGAGAAATTTTAGTCTTTGCACTAGTGGAGAACCATAATAACTATATATTTTGATAATTTGAAAATGGAGTTTTAAAAAAGTCTCAATAAATGTCTATGCCAGAATTTTTACAAACCTATTTATTTGCATGTGTAAAAATATATATCATGAGAGTGCCTGGATTTCTGTTATTATATGAAAAATATTTATTTTTTCAATTAGTCTTTTATATTAAAAGGACTCAGGGGATCTGAAGTTTTGTTATCAAAACCAGGTATATATATATATATATATTTTGCCTCTTTCAGTATTGCTACATATTAGCCAAATTTCAGAATACCTCTTATAACAGATTAGATTAGTATTCTTTCATGAGTAACATTAATTCCTATAGACCCTGCTCATTCAGCTAGAAAATTAAGGGACTGTATATGCATATGCATGGATTAATGGCATTAAATCTTTTTATTTTAAAGAAAAATAAAAGGAGTATATAAAATCATTATTAAAATATTTTAGAAAAAAAGTATGAAGATATCCCTAGCTTTTATTCATGTTCTAGGAAAATCTTGTGTTGTAATAACAAAAGGAATAAATGAATTATAACCTGTGCATGTTAATTGAATCACTACATTTTTGTAATATGCCAATGTGAATGGATTGTACCTTAACCGTTTTTCGTTAATGAGTGGTCTTTGTGCTTGGCATAATGTATATGTATTGGTACCTAAATGTCTTAAGCAACTGACAAACCTTGCATTGTAATGAATGGTCCCTGTCTTTGGTGCTGTTTTTCTTAAGTAACAGGCTGTTAATGTCTCTTATTAAAAAGCTAACTGTTGAAAGTGAATGTTTTCATATTTTTTCTGAGTATTTGTATAAGTTACTACAATTTTCTAGATAACTCTTACAAACTAATATAGCAATGTAAAAATGTAAGATTTACCATCTGCTTGTTCATTTGAAAATACTAGAAATGCTTACATTTTTCTTTTTATGTATTATCAGCAATGAGTAAAATGTAGTGGGAGTTATTATTACAGTTAAAATCAGACTGTTAGTTTGTGACCAGCACAATCTTTAATAGGATCATCACACTTAACACAATTGAACTACTGGAGAAAATGCTCTTAAAATATTTATTTCCTTGTATTTCCCCATGGGCTTAAGTAGTTTTCCTAGAATGCCCATGGGCTTAAATAGTTTTCCTAGAATGATTTTGTTCACCACGTGAAATGAACTCATGTTTGATAAATAAATACTGTGTTCTGGGGTTGAGAACAACACAATGGGAGTAAGGAAAATGCCATTCCTTAAAGACCCTTTCTCTTAGAACACTTTAGGAAGTTCTTTCTTGAATTGAAAGTTTGCTCTTAGAAACCCACTCACTCTGGTGCTTTCCTTCAAAGTGTTTTTTGGGGAAAAAGTCAAAGGAGTATAGAGAGACAAAAAAAAATCATTAAATATCTAAGAAGGACGCATGCTACCCAAACCCTCTCAGAAGTGAGCTGGTGGTCCGAGCACACACACCTGACTTCACAGCTTGCTGTGTTCATGGTTTTGTGTAACGCAGTCTCTGCAGCTCTGACTTATTGATGAGTCTAGGAGCATCTCGGGACAGACTGGCACCCCCAAAGCCAGCAGCTGCGCAGGAGCAAGGTCATGTGTGGGGAAACAGTCCAGAAAGCAGTCATTCATTTCAACTTTTTAAAGAGTAGTCAAGGTACCTACAATAATGATTTCCTTAAATCTGGAAAAAGAACGTACAAACATAATAAGTTTGGAAATGAATTTTAAAATTTTTGTTATTTATTTTGTGGTTTGTATGTTTTGTACATACATTGTACACTTGTGAATGTCAGAGGACAACTTGCGGGAAATCTGTTCTTACTTATACCATGTAGATACCAGAGATGAAATTCAGGTCGTCAGGCTTGGAGAGAAGTACTTTAACCCACTGAGCCCTCTTGCTGCCCCTGGAGAACAATTTTTAAAATAAAGTTTAAAATATATTAAATTGCATTTAACTAGTTATATATTTAAAATGTATTCGAAATTTGCTTATCATATTTATTGCCGATTCTTTCTATAGTACATTTATTGTTCTCAAATGTAATATATATACAACATAGTCAGCACTCTGGGTCACTAAAACTCAACCAGATGTAGTCCTATGTACAATTACTTGACAATTTAATAGTGAAAGTATAAAATAAATGCAGTCACAGACATGGGGTATTACAGTTGCAGCAACAGCCAAGTGATTTATAATATTGAAGACTCATAAATATTTGGAGCTTGATACGTTAGAATTAACCAAGGATTACTGATGAAGATTAAAGATTACACTTGGAAGCAGAGGAATTCTGCTAGTAAATCCTTCTAGAAAACTTAAACCAATAAGATGCATTTCTTCATAACATGGGTTACATTGAGGAGGGTATTGTTCTACTGTCAAACAGTGGGTGCTTCTGCCCAACGCCACAGCCTCCTCTGTACATGTGGATTCCATGCCTCACAAAAAGAGAGCAGAGGTGAGCTTACGGATTGCCCTATGTATCTACTTATGGTGCTCTGAAAATCGTAAAAGAAACCAAGCTGGATCCTGGACATTTTAGACAAATGACCTCAGGAAAACGCGAGGAGATAGCCTAAAGGAAGAGTGGTTGTAGCCTTTGGTGTCACCGGGATTGTAACTTAGAACAGAAAGCAACTAAGTCGTGTCTCTGCATAAGTGGGATGTGCCCTCTTTTTGATATTTACATGCTGAAGAATGCAAAAATGCTCATGTGCCTGTGGCATTTCTACTGTTTCCCTGGTGAATGTTTTAGATGTGTAAACTCTGGAAATACTAGATTTTTTTTCAGAAGACATTGCTCGGAGACCTCTAATGCCTCAGCCGAGTCTGCTTGTGGAAGCTAGAGGAGCATTCTTGGTGAACATATGTGTCAGCTTTGGATAGTTAGACAAAACCATATTCTAGCTTCTATGTAATCATAAGAGTCAGACACTATAATCTGTTTAAATGGTTTCCAAATCTTTCAAAGTCAAAGACCTTGCAGTTTCAAAGGTATATTTCTCTTAACATGTTTTCATTGTGCGTTCTCTTTTTTTGTACATCATCTCTAGAAATTAAAATGTGATTATTTGATTTAGAAAAGAAACACAAATGTGAATTTTAAAGGATCATGTGAATAATACTAAATATAACTTATGAAGTTAAGGAAATTTTCTATCATTGAATTATTTGTTAACCACTTAATTGTTAAGAAGTGTTCGAATATTTTGATGAGTTTTGAAAATGTAGTTCAACTCCCTAGTGCAGGTCAGAGCATGCGATGTATTTAAAATGTGATTTTAATAATTTCTAGCATTGAAATATTTATTTGGAGAAATCTCTCAAAGGAGCAGCACTCATCTATGGGTGCTCTTGTCATATACTATAAATTGGTTTAAAATCAAGTGTGGCAATCATTTTACAAATTTGTTTTAAATGACGCCATTAAGTTCTTTAAATTTTTAGGAGTTAAAACTTTGGATTTTTAACAAATGCCTACCTTTGAAACTGTAAGGTCTTTGACTTTGAAAGATTTGGAAACCATTTAAACAGATTATAAAATTTGACTTCGAAGTTTTAAGGATATATGCTTGGCAAAACAACAAATATTTTCAAACATTTAAAATGTTTGGGGGAGGTTTCCAAAGCAAGTGCTTTCTGCCAAGCACTGTTTGGTTTCTTCTTCATCTCAAATAACAGACATTAGTAGCGCATTGGCATTCCTGAAAACATTAGCAAATGTAGAACAAGCTTGTTTCTAAGAAGAAAATTAGAGCTTCATCTTTGTGAACCCATTACTCTCCGTGTGTGTGGACACAACTGCCCAAACCCTCCTTGTGCTAAAAACTAAGGTAAAAACAAGTTACCGTGGAGGAAGTCAGGGCATCTTCTTCTCAACACAGAGAGAAAACCATGTGTTTACATGTGTGTTAACCCAGGGGTCATCAGGGAACAGATAAGAGCTTCAGGGCCTCAGTGGATATGCTGGGTGTGGGACCAGTGACTGCCCCTTCTGCTGGGAAGGCAGGTGTAAAATAGGTGTGGCGTGTCAGACTTGTACCCAAACTGCAAAGGTTACGTTTATGTTTTGGATTAAAATAAATGAGGAGAACTTCTTAAAATAGTATTTTAGGGTGGGGGAGCTGGAAAGATGGTTTAGTGGGTAGACTGGGCCTTGAATTTGGATCATCAGAACCCCTGTAAATCAAGCTAGACACAGTAGTGAATGCCCACAATTCCAGTTCTCTGATGAGAGTGGTGGAGGAGACAAAAAAAAATCCTGGAAACTTGCAAGCCAGCTATCCCAGCACACCCTGTGAACAAGAGAGACTCAGTGGGAGATGAGGACAGACACCAGAGACTGTTTTCTGACCTCTTTCCATGAACTTTCATGGGCCCACAGTCACATGAAAACACATATATGTTGTATATACAAAAGACACTATTTAGTACTTAGAAAGGCGTTGAATTTCTGAGTTATGCTTTGCAAAGGCTGTGACTTAGACATTCAAATACTTTGTGTGACCAAAATGTTTAGTAACATTTCTAAATCCTCACCAGCTAGAGTCAATATTGAAACTATTATTATTATTTTAGGTGTTTTTGAGACAGACTGGCTCCCGACTCTCTGAGTAGTCAAGTATAGTCTCAGTGTCTTGAGAATTTTGCCTCTACCTCTCAAGGTCTGGTATTACAGGCAGTTGGCTCCATGGCTGCTCAAAAAAGAAATGGTATGACAGGAATCATTATAGATGTAGATCCCTGTAGATCCCAACACTCAGGAGGCTGACAAGGGAGTTGAAGGCCTATATATAGCAGATGCCATCTCCACAAAGCAACAACAAACATTTGAGGGGCATGAGAAGATGACTCAGCACTTAGGAGCACTGGTTGCTGTAACATGAGGGCCTGCTTGTTGGGGTTTCTGTCCTGCATGGTTTCTATCTTCCCACCAGGTCCCACAGCCAGTAAGCCCCAAAGAAATTACACAGAGGTCTATATTAATGATAAACTGTTTGGCCCATTAGCTCAGGCTTCTTATTAACTCTTAAAACTTATATTAACCCATTATTCTAGTATATGTTAGCCACATGGCTCACTACCTTTTTCAGAGGGGCAGGTCACATCCTGCTTCTTCGGTGTATAGACAGGACTGCAGAGGAAGCTTCCCTCTTCCCAGAATTCTCCTGTTCTCGTTGCCCCACCTCTACTTCCTGTCTGGTTGNCCATTAGCTCAGGCTTCTTATTAACTCTTAAAACTTATATTAACCCATTATTCTAGTATATGTTAGCCACATGGCTCACTACCTTTTTCAGAGGGGCAGGTCACATCCTGCTTCTTCGGTGTATAGACAGGACTGCAGAGGAAGCTTCCCTCTTCCCAGAATTCTCCTGTTCTCGTTGCCCCACCTCTACTTCCTGTCTGGTTGTCCCACCTATATTTCCTGCCTGGCTACTGGCCAATCAGCATTTATTTAAAATATAATTCACAGAATATAGACAATTCTCCCACACCAGGTTGCTCTTTCAGAGAACCCATGTTCAATTCCAAACATCCACACGGTGACTCATAACCATCTGTAAATCCTGTTCCAAAGGATTCAGTGCCCTCCTCTGGCCTCCATGGGCACTGCATGAGTGTGATGCACAAACACAAATGCAGACAAGCACTCATAAACATAAACAAATAAAATCTCAAAAAAAGGAAAAAACTTAAAACACCGGAAGTGTAGCATTTGTTAGGGCTCTGAAGATACAAAGGGTCCTTTTCTTGTTGGTGCCCATTGTGTTTATACTCTTGGCATCTTTCTATACAGTTTATGTGGACATCAGGGTTGTAAAAGGTTAAAAGAAGGGAAGAAATGGGCACTTCTGGTAAGGCTGGATGTGATGCTTCACACCTGTAATGCAAGCAAAGGAAAGACTAAACAGAGGAACAGTCATGAGTTTGATGCCAGTCTGGGCTATTGAGCAAGACCCTGAATTAAAAATTAATACACTATCATCAGAAGTCAAACATTTTTAACTAGTTATCTCTTTTTTTTAAGTAGACATACTTATAAAGATATCTTTTGAAAAAATCTATTCCTCTTTATCTACCTCATTCTCATTTGAAAATAATTCAGTGTATACCTGATGCATTTTTTTCAGTGTTTGGCAATGGTTTTCCTCAGGGGAAAGAAGACAGCTGTCAAGAATCCCCTGGGATTCTTGCCTCCAGTTCTGACTGTTGAGCTGTGCTCTGAGAACCCAGAAATGCTGTGTTCCAGACATGCAGGCTCATAAATCAATGGGAGAGCCTTTATTGTTCTCAGGATTTGGAAAAAAAGGGAGAGAAAAGATGAGGGCAGTTGATTTGTTGTACATTTGCATAGTGTGTCAAGCACTGTAAACGATTCCTTTTCTTGTCATACTGCTACTATAAGCTCTGCTGTTATTGACATCATTTTATCTGAGAAAGTAGAGGACCAGTGAAGTTGAAGCACTGTTAGCTACTATACACATTGCTGCAACACAACACCTGATAGAACTACTTAAGAAAGGGTGTGGTTTGGCTCTTGGTTCTAGGAGGGTACAGTCTATTGTGGCAGAAAAGCAGAGTGGTCACTTGCATTGGTAACCAGAGAGCATAGTGTGGACAGGAAGTGAGGCATAACTACAAAACCTCAGTGCTCATTCACCTTTCCTTCTTTATCCAGAAAGCCTCCACATCCCAAAATTTCCATGACTTTCACAAACAGTGCCACCAGCAGGGGCCACGTGTTCAAACATATGAGTTTCTGGGAAACATTGCCTGGGGAAAAATGCCCCACATTGGGCACCATTTGTGAACAGACTCTACTTTCACTTCCTGGCCTCCCATACTTGAATAATCACACAGAAACTATATTAAATGCAACACTGTTTGGCCAAATATTTAGACATATTCTTAGCTAGCTCTTATATATTAAAGTAACCCATTTCTATTAATCTATGTATCGCCACAAGGCTGTGACTTACCTGTAATGTTTTGACATCTTTCTCCTTAGGCAGCTACATGGCATCTTCTTGACTCTGCCTACTCTCTATCTCTGTTCAGTTTTCCCACCTGGCTTTACTCTGCTAAGCCATTAGCCAAAACAGCATTATTCATTAACCAATAAAAGCAACACATATTGAAGGACATCCCACATCAGCAAACCACACTAAGCATCTAGCCCTAGGCTGCTCAAGTACTGACAGCTATTTCAAAATATAAATGTCTTATTCTACCCCAAACCATCACTTCCCACTATTAAAACTCATAAAAACCCATCTTACATTTTAACAAAAATAATTCATTTTATGTGCTTTTGATAATTATTTAAAATGGACTCAATTTCATTGACTTATAAATTTAATTCCTAAAGCCATTCCATTGCCACTTCTGTCACATAGGACAAGCAGACATTAATTTGTGAAGTACATGGCTTTCCTTTAATTCTCACTCTGACTTATATAGCTCATTCATGTCTCATCTGAGAGCTCTCAATGCATATTCCTTTTGGGACCTTTACAACCCTGTTTAAAAACAAACTTCCTGGCCTTACTTCTGTCAATTCCCAAAGCAGCTCACAAAGCATTTGTGGAAATGGGGATGGTCATTCCTGCTACTTTTTTTTGGTATTTAGTTTTAAGAATGTTTTCAGTGTTATCATAGTAATGCTTTAAAAGTTAGTATCTAAAAATAAAAGTTTGCTGGAGTTTTATGGTCTGTCCACACTGAAGAATTTTTTTCCACAATGGAAGGTAGGTGCTTATGGTTCTTCCTGTTGGCTCCCAGGTAGAGTACATGTGGGATATTTATTATACAGAGCATCATACATTCTTGCAAAACCAATATCCTGGCTTTCTATGGTTTGTAAAAGCATCAAGAAAAAAATAGGCTCAGAATAACACCAGTGAAACAGTTATTAAAATTTGGGGGGTGGAGTAGGGCTGGAGAGATGGCTCAGTGTTTCAGAGCACTGACTGCTCTTCCAGAGGACCCATGTTCTGTTCCCAGCACCCACATGGCAGCTCACAAATGAAGTAGGCTTTTTCTTTTAGGCCACCAACCAAGTCCCAAATCATGACACAGAGACATATTCGTTGTGAATGATTTACCTAACTTAGGCTCATTTCTGGCTAGCTCTTTTTACATAAGTTAACCTGTTTCTCTCTCTCTACTTTCTGCCTTAGGGCTTTTTACTTGCCTTTCTTCTGTATATCTTTCACTGCTTCCTGTGTCGGTTTGTGTGGTGTCTCCCTTGTTCTCTCCTCTCTTCTCTGGTTCTTTCTTTTCAATTTTCTCTCTCCTATTTATTTTCTCTGCTTGACAGCCCATGCCTATCTTTTCTCCTGAGTAGCTATTGGCTATTCAGCACTTTATTAGTCCAAACAGATGCTATAGGCAGGCAAGGTGAAACAAATACAGCATAAGCAAAAGTAACGCACTTTACACAGTTAAAGTAATAGTCTGCAGCATAAGCAAATGCAACACTGCTTTGTCTAGTTAAAATAATATTCTACAGAACACAAATGTCTGTAATTCCAGTCTCAGGGGATCTGGCACTCATGGAAAAACACCAATGCAAATAAAAATAAATAATTTTTTCAAAATTGGGGCAGTATTTTCACGATTCTCATGTTTGCCACAGTTTTTGTTGTCTGCAAAGAAGTAAAGATTTCTGTCCCTAGATGAGTGTAAACTCCAGATAGGGACTCTAAATCAGTCTTGCTTGCAAACAGACAGTGTGGAGAAGTCTGAAGTACTCCTTATTCCTTAAGTTGAAAACAAATTATAAGCTTTAGAGTAATGTCAGGATTCCTTGAGTACTTCCTGCAGCAAATAATGCTTTCAGCCAAGTGAGATGGCTCAACCCTTTAGTTCCAGAACTCAGGAGGCAGAGGCAGGTAGACTATGTGAGTTTGTGACCATCCTGATCTATGTAGCAAGTTCCCTACCAGCCAGGGTTACACAGTAAGACCCTGTCTTAAATACTCATGATGCTGCTGATGCTTGGATTTTGAGTTGGAATTACATGTGGTACTGCTTCTAGCAAAATAAAGCTGAGTTTAGTAGCATCTGTACTGGTGAACATATTTTTTAATCAATTTGACACAAACTAGAGTCATCTGAGAGGAGGAAGGCTCAATTGGGTGTTGTTGGTCTGTGAGGGCATCTTCTTGTCTGACTGAGCCCAGGGTGGGTGGTGCCTGCCCCGCAGGTGATCCTTATATAACAAGGGAAGCCAAACAGCATTGCCCCAGGGTCTCTGCTTCAGTTCCTGTCTCCAGGCTCCTGTTATCAGATTATCTAGATTTCCTCTTCCAGAGTTTGGGTCTGTCACAGCATCAGAGAAGCAAACTAGAACAGCATCTCTGCCAGTCTGAAATCACCTCCTCACCTCTGACTGAAGAGTTAGTTCGGTCCCTGAGACCTTTAGTCCCTAGTCACAAGAGATTTTTTTTTACTCTAATTTTTTAATACATATTTGCATGTGGTAAGTGTTTCTATATAAGATACTTATATGGATCAATGTAACTTTGCTTCAAGTTTGGTATTTGAAACTGAATAGTAACCTTTGCAGTTGCATAGACAATATTGCCAAGTAGATGACAGTAAGTTATCAGTAAGTATTTGAATTGATGCTGGCCAGTGGTAGTGCATGCCTTTAAACCCAGCACTTGGGAGGCAGAGACAGGTGGATCTCTCTGAGTTCAAGGCCAGCCTGCTCTACAGAATGAGTTCCAGGACAGCCAATATATATATATATATATATATATAATTGCATTGCCCAAATTAGACCTGTAAATCTATTATGTGTATATAAAGATGTATGGATGTATGTACATACAGTCAAAAATAAAGTTTAGAGCATAAAATAGAAATTTAAAAGTTATGATTGCTACAGAGATCATGACAGAAGGGAATAGGCTGAGTATATTTGCTATATTGGATTTATTTTTTGTTCTTCAGTTTGGGAGCCAAACATTTTGTAAATTAATCTGACTTTAAAAATCTTAACTGTCGAAAGCTATGAGGTTTAAATCTGATTAAAGAGAATGAAATATTTCAGCAGTAAATAATTTTTGAAACCAACTGCTGTCTCATTCAAGCTGCACAGTTGAAAGCTATCTGCCACAGATTAAAACAGGAGCATTTCCAACCCGATTAAGCTTTTAGACTGTCAGTATTACTTTCAGGAAATGCTGTGTGTGGCATCACTGTGAATTAAGGGATGGTCCCGTATCAGGGCCTCTTCCCACAAGATGCTCTTCATGTGAGAATTCATCTGTTCTCTTGTAAACAACTATATTACTGTACTGCCTTAATGATTTTATTCTTGGACTTATAACGAAGAAATCCAACTGTAGAAGGTTTTGTCCATCGTAGTGGATGCTCTTCAGGGTGAAGCAGCTGCAGGAGGTTTATGTCTGAGAGACAAACTGTGCCAAACTTTCACGGAGATATTTCTGTATTTCTGGAAGTCTCAGAAACAATAGTGCTGCCGGGGGTTAGGTACAGTTTTTATTTTATTTAGATACTGTTGTATTAGGACTCTTTAACAAAGAGAGAGAAGAGAAAGGCTTTGGGTTGTACTCTTTGGACTATTCTGTTTCCAGGGTGTTCTGACCTGATACACTATCATTCCTCTGCTGAGATCTTACTTCATGTTTTGGTCTTTCATTTCATAATGGTATTCCAAAGGGAGTAAACACAACCATTAAAATGTTAGTTTAAAATTCTCCACCAAAATGGCTCTGGTTAAAATTGTCTAGTTATCAAAATTTAAATCTACTTCATCATCAGCACATACCAAGCTTTAGTTTTGAGTGAAGAGCCAAACAAGGCTGATACATGTATGTAATAATAATTCAATCAATACTGAAAATGTAATTGACAATTTACAATTGTCAGTTAACCAAAAGAGACGGTCTGGTCCAGCCAAGTGTCTGGAATTTAATTCAAGCCACTCTGTCTGTTGCACTCCAGTGCTCCACAGACAGCCATGCTACTCTTAGCAGAAATGAGGTCTAGCTTGTGGTAAGTGGGGATTGACTTCATTTCCTTCAGGCATACAGCCAGGAATGAAAGAGATGAACCATAAAGTAGATGTGGATTTGGTTTTCTGAGGGACTTCATACAGTTTTTCATAGTGATTTCATTAACTTATATGCCAACAGTTGAATATTAGTTTCAATATTTGTTCTTAGAGAAGTGTAAATACAATTTAGATGACAAACATAGTGTAGAACTTTAAGACAAGTCTGAGGCCATTTCTGAGGCCTCTCAGCCTTAGTGCTTCCCCCCCCTCCCCTGGGAACCAGGAATCTAAAAATTACCCACACATGTACTTAAATGTTGAAAACTTTCCATCTCCCTGAGTCTTTGTGAATGTTCTCCAGATAGA
>LOJH01013744.1:4411-14996 GCA_001685095.1 Ellobius talpinus
TTTGGAAGAGCAGGCAATGCTCTTAACCACTGAGCCATTTCTCCAGCCCCAAATTAATATATTTAAAGAGTCTCTGGCATGGCTCCCAGTCACTCTCAGCTGCCTGAGGTTTGCCTGAGATGTCTTCTGCTGTTAAGCACTCTTTTTGAGAGTCCCTAGGGAATATCTACAATAACTATTAGTATTTTTAAATTAAAAAACATGCAGTTTAAGTAGAAAATTTGTTTTAGGAAAAAATGAATTTTAGAAAAAAAAATAGTAATTTAAAATGCAGGTTTATCAATTCTGCTCTAACTTTACCACATAAAATTAATGTTATTATTTGATTTCTAATTTAATTTCATTATGGACAAAAAACATAATTTGAAGTATTTCAGTAACCCCATGAACATCTGAAGATATCTTGGTGTCACATATAATGTCAATTAGATCAAAGTTTGATAAACTGTTCGTCAAACTCTAATAGGACTCTTCCTATCATTACTGTGGTTACTTCTTTATATATTTTGAAGTTATGCTGCTAGATGCATAATACTTTCTTGTTAAGAAGACCTCTCCATAAATAAGAGCGATTCTGTTCAGTATGCTTTCTGCCTCACACTTTGAAAACAGTTTGGTGAAATCAATTTTCTTGACTAGTATTTACAAAGTGTACTTTGACTTTTTACTCTAGCCTATTTTGTTTCTCTCTTTAGGACCATTCCTCCTGTAGATAGCAACAAATTATTTTAACTAAGTATTGTACTTATATGGCTTTTACATGATATATTTTGTCCCTTTTATTTAATTACTAAAATTCCTGAATTTCTATCTATCATTTTACCATTTCTTTTCTATTTTACTCACATATTTAATAATATTCCTTTTTACTGCTCTTGACAAATTAACTTTGACTTAAGTTAATAAAATGTTTAATCATTTCATTTTATCTATAATGTAAATAAAACTTAAAATTTTTCTATTAAAAATATTGCAGCACCTACCTTTAAACAATGCAGTGTATCATTTTTGGTGAACATCTTAAACTTGGTTAGTTCTCCAATAAAACGAACTGTTTTGTTCTTTGTTTCAATGTTGATCTGGTCCTTTTTTCGTACCTATAAAGTAAGACATTGCTTAGTAATTGACATTTTGAATACCTGTGATATGAACTACTTTAATATATTTTAATTCACTTCAAATATTTCAAATCAACTGGGAAAGATTTGTCTTCATATTATTTTAAGTTAAGGAAAAATTTGGCCCACATTGTCCACACCAGTTCTAGGTAATGCTTTGCAAAACTGCTCATGATCAAGTAACTTGGGGAACCGACACATTATTTTTTCTTAATAATTTTTCTTAAGGCTTAAAGAAGACCTCAAAGTAACCCACTGAATTTAAATCAGTATTTCTCAAGTAATCTAAGCAATTTTATGTAATATTAGCCACTATCAATTAACAGTATATCAGATTAATATTTTAAGAACACACTTTAGGAAATGCTGCTTTAAAAAATATAAATGCTAAAAGCTCATTTAAGTGAAAAATATTTTCAGATGTTGTTATTATATATGTATATTACATATTTTGTATAACTCACTACAATAAAACATGCAATATATTCACTGTTGTTTTTATTGCCAGAAATAATCATGTGTCAAAGTTCAAATCCTTTGCAAATTTGAGTTCTACACTGATGCGTGCATTTAAAAGTAACCAAATGTAGTAAAATTTCAAAAAAACAGTATAATATAGACACATTAAGAAAAGTGTAATCAGGTTTAGTTGTAGAATTGTATTTTCATAAATCCAAATTGACAGTCTAGAAAATTATTATGTAAACAACGATTATTAGATAGTAGCGTCTCCAATTAATTCAATGCTCTTTCCAGAATATTACCCACTTATTTTATTTAGAACATTTATAATGTTCAGGGGAAATGAAAGCTTTACTCTCCTGGTGCAGCAGGGGAGGGTGGAGAAACAGCAAAAGAGGGAGAAAGAAGGAGAAAGATCTAAGGGGAGGGGAGAGGCAGGAAGGGGAGCAGAGAAAAATGTAAAGCTCAATAAAAATCAATTAAAAAAAAGATCTTAGAAGTGTCAATGATTTGACCAGGGTAAACAAACACCAAGATTCAAATTTCCAAACTGTCAACTGAAATTTACTCAGCATAATATGATGGAATTCCAAGTTTATAAAAACAAGGGCTAATCTCATCAGCAGTCATATACTTCATGATCATTATTTTATTGAACTTTTATAAACCAGACAACTAAACAGTCAATGGAATTTGTTGACTTTCAGACATCTACTTTCTATAGCAAACAAAGATAAATATTTAGACTTTTTAGAGTTTTAGTGATTTTTATTTGATTGATCAATTGACTGAGATAGGATCTTATTATGTAGCCCTGGCTGACCTGAAGCATCCTATCTAGGCCAGAGAGTTTTAAACTTGCAATAGTCCTCCTGTCTCTGTCTCATGGGTACTAGGATTATAGGTGTGTGACACCATACTCAGTCTCTTTAGTGATGACTTTAAAATAAAGCCATGTTTATTAAAACCCCAGAGCAAACTAGGAGGTCATTATTACTAAATCTAATCCGAAGTATCAACAAAAAGAGTATCAAGCAAAACCAAAATCACAGACATTCCAGAAAACTTCATTTTAGTCATATTATTTATAGATAAAAGGTATTGTTGTGATTAGAGACAAAGAGAAAACACAGCCAGAGCAGAACAAGTACATGTTCTATCTCTGCACTCCCACAAAGCCCTCCTAGTTATTCTGGAATTTGTGACCTACTATAGTTAACCTCCTGTACTGTGTAGCATCTCTGCATTTCTCCCCATCTTCACCCCTTCCCATATTCTGGTAATCACCTTAAAAAATGTATTATTGTCATTTTATGTGTATATGCAAGTATACATGTACGCCATGTGTGTTCCTGGTGCTTGTGAAGGCTGGGAAAGCATGTTGGATCCCTTAGAACTGGAGCTACAGATGGCTGCAAATCACCATGTGGGTGCTGGAAACCAAACCCAGGTCCTTTGCAAGAGGAGCCAGTACTCTTAACCACAGAGCCATCTCTCTTGCCCTAGAAATCACTATTTTACTTATATTTCTATGAGATCTATTTTTTATTCCCTTCAAAGCTATGAAAATTTAAAAACAAAGATCAATTATCTCTATTCCTGATGTTCAGAAGAGAAGCTGAAACATGAAAAACTATAACTGGGGGAGGGAACCCCCACGAACTTATCATAACTCCTCATCCAGTATTCTTCACTATCATTTCTTCATGACTCATAATCATAGACATATCAAAAATTTATGCAAAACTACACTTGCTTTTAGCCAAAAAAGCAATACTTCTGTAAAACTAAATACAGACCAACAATATGCATTTGTTTATATATTATCAGTTCAGTGATTACTACTGTAAGATGTTACTTATATTACCAATTAACGTTAACAAAAATGCTGCTTCCAATTCAATATTTAAAGATAGATGAAACTAAATTACTGTTAGTGTGCATCACCAAATAACCTCTTCAAATATGTCTACCCATACATCTTCAAAACTATTTTATACCTATCATTTACTATTCCCCTATAGAAAAGAAATTGCTGGCCCTTCTAGAAGGGCTAAAAGATACTTGTCCAAGAAGATATTTTTTCCCTGTATAATTTGTTCTTTTGACTCTACATTAACTTTATCTACTAATTCAATACACTTTTCTACAAATCTATTTTATGCTAACCTCGTAATCTCTTCTGAGTCTATGAATAGATTTGCTGTAATTTACATATAATATTTCTTAATTTGGTCTCAAAAGGTATACAGTCAATCTATAGGACATGGAGTGAGGGTTGAAGATAAATTTGAAACTTTTACTCACATATTTTGCCTCAGTTTTCATTTATTTTTTATGTTCTACAGTATAGATAAAATGTTATAACTGCAAATGTAAGTTTAAAATCATATACATATAAAATATGCAGTTATATCACATAAACATATTTGTATTCCACTTATCTTGATCAACTGTTTTAGTTTGACTATGAATGTGTCTAGAAGCTTATATGTTGAACGTTGTTATGGAAAACTGGGTAGAAGGCCCTAAATGGGAAAAGTAGATCACTGGGTGTGCCTTTGAATGCCACACCTGGTTCCTGCCCTCTTCTTCATTCTCTATTTCTCATTCACTCTGATATCCCAACCACCATGATGCTCTCTCTCCCCAAACACATGGAGTCAAGCAATCATCAGTTCAACTCTCCAAGATGAACAAAATGTGCCCTTCCTCTCTTAAGTTGTTTATGTGAGGTGTTCTGGTCAGTTGTGAAAAGCTAATGCACCAATAATGAATTTTAATTTAAAAAAACTTAGACCATTTTTTAGAATGTCAGTGAGGATGATTTGCTTAAACAAAAGCTGCCCTCTCCATTTAGGAAGGAGACTCTGAAAAGTCTGGAGGAAAAAAAACACTAGAAACAAAATATTCCTCATAGTTGTACTATCCAAAGACAACATTTTATAAAAAAAACACAAAAAAACCTATTTTTTTTAGTAACTATATCACTTTGGCACCATGATTAGAGTTGGGCTTTGAGATAATCAGTTTTTCCTAGTACAGTTCATGATGCTTTTTATTTTTTTTCTTCAGAGCTGATCAGTCTCTAATGATCTTGAAACATATTGCCGAACTGTTTTATCTAAATTCTTACCTGATTGAAGTATATAAGAATGTTGGTTTCTCACTTCTATTAGCTTTAATGATCTGTCAAATTAACAAATCCATTGTTTAACTAGAATTTCTTTGACTACATATAGTTTTACCAGCTTTACTTCTCAGCTCAGATTCTTAAGGGGGCAAATATGATCATATTGTGGCAATATATTGGACCTAGATAGAAGACAGAGACAGGGAAACCTGGTTAAAGAGCTATTGTCATAACTCAAGCTGTGGATTATGAAAGACAATGGTAGTGGGTATGATGAGAAGTAGCTAGAAGTAGAGTGTTTCAGAATGCTGTGACAAGAATTTGGTGAACATAGCTATGGGATATGAAAGAACCTTAACAATTGAATAAAATATACTGAATTTCTGGGTAAAATACAGAAGTATATTAAATGAACTAAAATATAAAGATGTTCTTAGAAGAAAATTATCAGTCTGTTTTGTGGATACAACTGGTTTCTAGAAGGACAAAAAAAACAGTGTATGTACTGGATACACTCTAGCAAGATACACACATTTGGTGACATGAAGTTGTTGGGAAACAAATGTTAACAGAAGCCAAACAATTGTGTTCCCATTCAAAAAGCAGAACACACCTGGAATCCCAGCACTTGGAAGGTAGAATAAAGAGGATCAATTCAAAGCCAGCCCTGCTACACTTATGAGTTTGAAGCTGGCCCAAATTACATGAAATCCCGTCACAAGCAAAATAGCAGTGCAAAAGAAGACTAAGGAATCCAAACAAATAAGCCTAGCTTAAAAAAAGATTAACAAGAATTAAAAAAAAAGATCTCGGATAATGATATTTACATTAGGTACTGTACTATATATGGATTTTCTCATTTAATTAGGACAAATACAGCTTCAAAGAACAAAATTACTATTATTAAATAGACCTGTTTATCACTTGAGTAACTAAATCTTAGTCACAATGTTTACATGGTAGAATCAGAATGATGTCTTCTAAAAATTCAGGAGAGTCCAGGGTTTAGAACCTACAAGGACATCGACTAATGGATAATCAGGAAATTTAGTGATCTCTATCAAGGATGTTGCTATGATGGTTTTAGGGAAAAAATTATACTCTAAAAAAAACAATAAAAAGGAAAACAAATGAACATGCCAAACAAACAAAAAAACCACTACACAGTGAATAGGAGGTCAGCCTGAGATAGCCCATGTCTCAAAATAAGAAAATGAAATATGGATGTTGTAGGGTATACTGTGTTAACAGGATTGACACATGTGTTAACAGTTTTGCAGCTGTTACTTTGTTTTCATTTGATAATAGTTGTACACTAAATACATTTAAAACCTAACAGAAGTAAGTTAAGAAAGAGTCTGCAGATTAGGAAGTTAGGAAG
The DNA here is from genome assembly GCA_001685095.1 of Ellobius talpinus. Lineage (NCBI taxonomy): Eukaryota > Metazoa > Chordata > Mammalia > Rodentia > Cricetidae > Ellobius > Ellobius talpinus. Next base: position 10,506 of record LOJH01013744.1, read on the forward strand.
GAAGGAGAGATCCTGTGAGAGACGGAAAGTAACTTCAACTAACTTCTTTTCTACTCTGATAACAGTGGGTTCCCAAGATTGCAGCAGTATAAATTATGCCAAAGCCTTCAAATTCTGCTTCAATTTTTAGGATAAGAGAGTATGCATGAATAGACTACTCTTAATTGTACGTTTTTCACTAATCATACTTAGAGCAACAGTTTGTATTTTGCTTAATTTAGGGTTTGATTGAGAGACTGATGCATATAATTGATATAGAACCTTCATATAAGCTCAGTGGCATAACAGATCCTCATTGGTACAAGAAATCAATTACATCAGCAAGAATAAGACTTCTGCTTTATCTATTCCTGAAGTAGCAGCATTTATCAAAGTGTGTTCTTTATGGGACATATACTCATACTCCTCTAGTACATTACACAGAGCACAATTACCCTCATGAAGTTTTGAGAAGTTTTATAACAAAACTGTTAGTTTTAATAAGCTCAGTGTTTCCCAAGTTCTCTAAACACAGAAACTCTACCAGGCTTAGTATTGTCTATGAAAATTTAAAACACACTTAAGCAAAACATGGCTCAGGAAAATCTTAATCACACAGATAGGAATAGACACTTACTACAAGAATTAGAGATCAATCTGTCCCTCCTAAGATTTTCTTGCTCTGAACTCTTCATAAGTCATTTTGTAAGTGCACCATCATAATTTATTATTTTTCTTTTTGCTTTTAAATTTATGTCTTAGTTGTGAGTTATATATTGAAGTTCCTGACCTCAGGAATTATCTGTTCTCTTGAGAGCTCAACAATACTACTGACTTATAGTGACTATAATAGAGTTTACTAAACCCAGCAAACAATAGTTTTACTGGCATTCCAAACAGCTTGCTGCAAAGTGTTGTAAACGTAACGTTTCACTGGCTATGGTAATACCTGAACTTAAGTTGTTTCAAAGTCTACCAATGTCCACTTTCGGTCATTAGCAGTGTCGTTTTCACCCACCAACCCTGTATCTGAAGCTCTATCGTATCACTTCCATAAGATGACTGGGCAACTAGAGCACAGGAGAACTACTAAAACAGTCTGTTCAGGTTTGTAGAACCTGAAAAGAAGGGAAGCTGCCTCGTAAAATATCTCTGGTATTTACTGGAATATTGTTTAAAGAACTTAACACTATCCAAGATAAAAATTCTTAAGGCAAGAATAAAACACAGGCAAGAGCAGAATTCACTGATGACTCAGAATTTATGAAAGCTATTATACTTTCCACTTTTGGAACTCAACACCAAAAAAATCCCCTTGGGACAGCATATCAAACTTTTCGTGGATAATTCTCTTTTTTTCTGGGGTCAACAATAAGGCCTGTGACTTGACCTTGAAGAATGATTTTTAATTTGTAAAGAGAAAAAAATACATATAATGGGAGGACAAAATAGTAGCAACTTCCCTCCTACCTGGAGCAGCATTAACAACTTTAAGTGTTGTTAAGTACACTTACACTTTAAAGATTTAGAATTTCAGGCTAGAGAGATGACTGAGGTTAAGAGCATTGGTTGCTCTTTCAAACATCATGAGTTCAGTTCCCAGCAACCACAGGTGGCTCACAACCATCTATGATTGGATCTAGTGTCCTCTTCTGGTGTGCAGGCCTACATGCAGACAGAATGCTGTATACATAATAAATCTTTCAAAAAAATTAGAATTCAATAAATTCTCAACTATTGTACCACTATCAACTTCAAAAGTATACTTATCGATAAAATTATAATGCTCAACCAAAGAACCCTCAACTTATTAGGATATATACATATCACAAAATAAATGCTTAAATACATACATGAAATCTGAAATCCCCCCTCAGCATGGAACAAAGATCCTCTGCTACATCAGACATGCAGGGATGCAATGTAGCAACCAATCTTGCATAAAATGGTAGCAAATCCAACCTGCAAAAGTTATATGTGATATGTGTAAAAAGAAAGACATACCAGAAATAATTCATTTTAAAACTTAAAACTTTCTCAGATTTACTCACATAGTAAATAATTTTCAAAAAGCTAATCATTCAGACATGTCAATTTATTGCCATTATGGAGCTTCTGAATATTCAGTAAGCCTTGTAAAAGTGTATTAAAAACCTGGCATTTTTTAGTCTATATTTTGGCCAGGTATATAATTTTCATATATGAAATGCTATGTGAAAAAAATGCATTGTGAAATGGCTTAAATTTTTAATTACATAGTTACTCAGTAACAGAATATTTACAAATCTAAAGGCAACTTAAATATGGCAAGTCAGAATTCTTTCAAAAAATAAATTCCTTCATTTATCCAGAAGTAAGTCATTTGGAAATACCAATTTCTGAAGAAAGCAAACAAGAACCAAAAAGTACCTAAGTTATTAACATAATATCAAATGATGCAAATAAACTTTGTTCATCACAAAACCCATTCAGATCCTCATACAAGATCTCACTCTAGCCAATGGCAGTATGTGGCACTCATGATGTCACCTCACTCCACTGACAGAGCACTTTCCTATCAAATGTAGACGCAGCTCCAGAATCCTGCTTATTTAATCCAAGACTCCAGGCAATCACTGATAACTGGAATGAACACACACACTACAATTTATTTTCCATTCCCATCACAGCCATTATCTTACACAACTTGATTATTTAGCTGTTCAACACTCAGCAGATCACACAGGCTGGAGATGAGAAGCGGCTACACCTGCAGCAGTAGGACCAGCAGGGCAGAGGCAGGGAAGCTAAACCCCACAAAGAGCAGCTGAAACCATGACGAGAGCTGGAAGTTCTTAGAAGACAAACAAGTAATCCTACAGTTCCTAATTAACTATATCCGAACATATCCCTGCATTACTGACTAGTGTAGGAAAATAGGTCATTCCTACTAAAAGGATACCTGTCATAGAAGGCTACAAATTAGACTTGGAATTAGAATTAGATTGATGCTGAGACAAGGAGGGTAAAGGAGATAAGGGGTTAGGGGAAGAAAAGGTAAATTCATGGCTAAAATCTTAAAAACTTGGTTTTCTTCTTTGACTTCTATAACTTCTTTTAAAAGTTTTAACATTTTCTTTTTAAACAAAACCTTTTCATGAGTGATTGAATGTCCCCTAGCATCAGAATTTCTACCATTATAAAAAGGAAAGAAGACTGCCTGTTCTTAAGTTGAGCAAATATTTTTTATAAATACAAACACCAAAACTTGAAAGTCAGAGAGATGGCTTAGTGGGTTAATAAGGTAGCTGCTGCCAAACCAGGGGACCCGTACCAACCTACGTGACCCACAAAGTGGAAGGAAGGAACCAACTTTCCCATGCTGTTCTCTAACCTTCACACACACTGTTGCACATTTAAATGACTGTTGTACTTTTTTTGTTTTGTTTTGTAGACAGGGTTTCTCTGTTTAACTTTAGAGCCTGGCCTGGAATTCACTCTGTAGACCAGGTTGGTCTTGAACTCTCAGAGATCTGCCTGCCTCTGCCTGCCGAGTGCTAGGATTAAAGATGTGTGCCACCACCACCTGGTGCTAATTTAATTTTTACAAAAGATTTACTTATGTATTATGTATATAGTGTTCCGCTTGCATGTATGCCTGCAGACCAAAAGATGGCACCAGATCTCATTAGAGATGGTTGTGAGCCACCATATGGATCTCTCCAGTCCCAGTTTAAATGATTTTAAAGAAAAATTAAAAATTAAAAAAATTACTTATGTAGTAGAAATAGTCCTAATCCTAATATATGTACACATATATTATTCAACGTGTTAACAATAATATATGAAATGGTTATTATAGTCAGCACTTCAGAAATAACAAGATAGATAGAAGATTGTGTTTGCTATCTACTCATCTTAAATTTTAAAAATCATATTTTTGTTTTTTGAGACAGGGTTTCTCTGTGTAGTCCTGGATGTCCTGGAACTCACTCTGTAGACCAGGCTGGCCTCGAACTCAGAGATTCATCTGCTTCTGCCTCCCAAGTGCTAATTGCCCAGGTTAAAAAAAATCATTATTTTTAAAAGTAAGATTTGAAAGTGTTTTGAACCCTAACATTTTAAAAAAATCAAACTTTAGATATTTATTTAAAACATTTTAAAGATTTATCTGTTGAAAGTTATACGTCTGATATACAAAATGGACATTATTTGGGCCACATTACTCCTTGATATTACAAAACTACGGTATTCCTGTAAGATTTCCTGGGTATTGTTAGTGTTTTTAAATAAAAGAAAAAAATCCTGGAGGACTGGAGAGATCACTCTGTAGTTAAGAGTGCTTACTCTTCTTGCAAAAGACCCAGATTTGATTCCTAGCACCCACATAGTGGGTCACAATCATCTGTAACTCTAGTGCCAATGGATCTAACTCTCCCTCCTTCTGACTTCCAAAAGCTCATGCACAGAAAGTCTACACACACATACACACCAACACTGGTGCATGTATATATATATATATATATATATATA
>LOJH01013745.1:8619-21096 GCA_001685095.1 Ellobius talpinus
TGTGTGTGTGTGTGTGTGTGTGTGTGTGTGTGTGTGTGTGTGTGTGGTATGAAATGATGGTGGGTAACTGAGCTTCAGATCTTCCTTTTGTATGGAGGAGGAAGTCCGGGTATTTAAGGGTACTCATGAATGTGTGTGCACAGGCATGTTGAACCTAGTGATCTACCCCAGATTTTGTTTCTCAGGCCTTGCACACCTTGTTTTATTTGAGACAGGGTCTTTTACTTGGGCTGAAACTTATCAGTTAGGCTAGGCTAGCTGGCTCATGAGTGAGCCCCAGAGATTTCCATGTCTCTCTCCTGCCAGAGTTGGGGCTATAAGAACACATTACCATATCCTGCTCTTTAGCATAGATTCTGTGGATCAAAGTAAGGTCTTTTTGTTCACGTAATGAGAAGTTTACCCACTGCGTTTGAGACTGTACTGAGGAAAATAAACAATTGCTATTTTCTTAGCCAAGTTCTCTTTTGTGGTCTCTCCTAACCATTTATTCTTGGAGGTCACTATAATACTTTAATCTTTTCAGGGTCCTGGCCCTTTCCTCAGGTATGCTGGGACTTCACAGATCAGTGTCCTACATCCTTAGGGCCAATCAGATTTCTACCTAGACATATCTTCCCTAGAAGTTCTTTTTAGGGTTTTCTTCTCCCATTACACTCTATTAGGCATTGTATCTCCAGCCAAGGTATTATACAATTGCCTGTTCCTTGTGTGTATCTCTCATTAAGCTAAGTTCAGTGCCCACAGACACTCCTCATTTGTCTTATTTATGATTGCATTCATGGCTACCAGCTCCCGGTTGAGCACGTGTTAAGAGGTCAAGATTATTTATTGAGGAGGTAAATTACTTTATTAATGGATAGGTTGATATAATACAATTCCTAACTCGTCCAGAAGACAGGCTTAGATACATCTAATGCTGGAATGCTCCTTACTCAGCCCAATTGGTTCTACCTACTAATATGTTTAAAGGCTTTTGAACTTGGCTAAGGGGGTAGTGAAGAGTTTGGTGGTGAGGAGCAGTGCAGGGTTGCCGGTGGGGGAAGCTAGATAGACCAGGAATCTGAAGAGCATGAGAAATGCCATCACTTTCTGTTTCAGCTAGACGTGATAGTACTGTCTAGAGCCTGAATATAAACAGGGGAAGTGACAGCTTTATCCAAGGCACAGGCTGAAGGGGGAGATGTAATGTAGCTAGGGATCTTGGGACAGGGGACTTTTACTACTTCCCCCACCTAGTCACTCATAGTACATAATGAACATACATATTGTGTATGTATCATAGACACACACACCATAGCACACTCACCATATTTCATATATGTACAAATGGCACACACATACTACATACCACATGTACATATACATACATACACAATACATATAGTATACACATTCCACAATAACTATACCATACTTCACATGCATATGCACACATACCACATATATACTATGCACACAATATATACATGCCATACACACAACACTTCACACATATACTCAAAGTCTATACCTATGTATTCTTTACATACACTGTACACAAATACCACACCGAAACATCCAAATACACATGCCATATACACGAGCATTGCCTCCTTCCCCATTATCAAAGACATAGCTTTGCCTCTGTGTGTTCTGAGCAGCCACCATAAAGGGCTGGTCATATACAGTGGTCTGAGAACTCATGAGCCCTTAGTCCTCCTGGAAATCTCTTGAAATATCCAAAACTGAAGCTCATGAGCTGACATCTTGCATTAATTAGTAAATGGGGGCTGAATGCGCTGAAGTTTTCAGCTTCCTTTGCGTAGACTGCTCACATGAAAGAGATTGATAGAGCATCTATGTCAGTGTTTGGCAAAGCTCATCGTGGAACTTCAGCCCCAGTGGCCAAGAGGTAACTTTCTCATCAGGGTGGACAAGAAGAAGTGGGCTCACTGAGTTTTCACCTTTTATTGTCTTATGAACTTTTAAAATTGTAAGTCATGTACTGTAAAAGATGCCATCACTCTTGACAACTTCCTTTATTGGGAGGTTCCTTTGTCATCCTTGGGAAATTTCCACTGATTCAGTGTAGAGCAGGCCCGGCGTCATGTCTGCTGCTGAACTCCCTGTACTGACCTTGAAGAACAGAGAGCATGGTGTTGTTGGATTTTAGTGGCCATCAGCACAGCCTGGAGAATGTTGGGGGACGGTCACAGGGCTGGGAGACGGGAGATGAAGACTGAGCAGAGCTGCAGTGTGTTCCAGACAGTAGCAGTATAGAGTGATCCTATCTTGATTCTGAATCTGGGTACTAGGCAGGCGTTCCTCTTAGTAGTCCTTGACCTAAGTACCTCGCTCTGGAAACAAGCAGAGAACTGAGGATCATTGCAGAGGAACCTTAAAATGCACCTTCAAACTAAGGACGAAGGAAGTGAGGAGCCAGGAAAGCAACCACGATGAACATTTTCTAAGATGAAATAACACTCAGAGGCATGAACATCTGAGTATCCCGTAAATGTATACTAGGCCCGATTGCATAATTTTCATAGCAACTTCTCGTGGCCTTAGTCTTTATATAGTTCCAAATTGTTATTTTTGTTGCTGTTCCAAACAGAAGAGTATCATGTTGAAGGAGAAAATCAGAGAATGTAATTGCAAAGGTGGAGAGGCCAAGTGGGGACAGAGGTAAGCATATATTTATTTTAAAGATCGCACATTTAAATGCTGTTTTAAAAGAGCTGCAATTTCATGATTCTAACACCAATTATATTGAATGTCTGAGAGATGCCAGAACTCTCATAAACGTGGAAGGCCAGGGAAAGCTTATGGTTGACATTCAATAAGGAAGTGAAAAGGGAAGCCAAGTTTGATGAATGGAAACTCCAGAAAATGTGAATTAGACAGCTCAAAACTCTGGTTAGAAACCAGAGGAAAGAGGGTCACTGGTTGATTTCTAGCAGAAAATTCACAGAATGATCCAAGTCTCAATCCTGAGAGTTAGGTAACTTACAGAGTGGAGGAGGAAACTCACAAAAGACCCCTGGGCTAAGTGGTTCCACGTTGAGTCAGCCAGGGAGGTGGAAAAGGAGAACTATCTGACAGGGGGCCAATTTGCTGGTTTCTGTCTCTAAAGTTAGTACATCGAACCATTATGTAATCCAGTACAACAGAAGAAAATGTGTGCCTCGTTCCAAGTTCAAGCCAAAAATGGGGGCACGTGAGGAAGATTGGTAGCTGAACTGGAACAGTTTACCAGAGCTTGAGTGCAGGACAGGAACTCGGAGGATCAGGTTATAAACATTCTCATGAACCACTTTAGAAATAGTCATGTTTACCTTAAGCTGTTGTTCTTATGTATGTGTTTATATGTGTGCATGTTCATGTATGTGTGTGTGCATGCACACATGTGCACATGCATGTGGAGACTGAGGAAAAATCCTGGCTTTCAGTCCCCAGACACTGCCCACTTTATTTTTATTATACTTTAAAATTACATTTGTTTATTTTCTCTCTCTTTCTTTGTGTGTGTGTCTGTTTCTGTTTCTCTCTCCCTCTCTGTGTGTTTGTGTGTGAGCATGTATGGCGCATATATGGAAGCAAGGAGACAAGCTTCAGGAATTAATACTCTCCTTCCACCATGTGGGTCCTGGGGGTTGAATTAATGTCTCAGGCTTAGTGGCATGCTATGGCATCTTGAAGGCCCCACCTTGTTCTTTTTGAGACAGAGCCTCTTGCTGGTCTATAACTTGCAAAGTGGCTTGGGTTGACCAGCTATCAAAGGATCTGACTGTTTCAGCTTCTCCGTCACCCATATTACAAATGTGGGCCACCATGTCTAGCTTTTTAAATGTGGGATCTTGGGATCAAACTCAGGTCTTTATGTTCACAAGGCAAGTATTTAATCTACTAGGTCACCTTCACCCAGTACATTTTAATTCTTAAAATGATGGTGGCATTTTCTCCTAACTCAGACTGTAATGGAATCATTCTGAGGTTTGAATCACCCTGGTCATATTCCTGATTCCCCCCCCCCCAGTCTTCTGTAAGTCTGGTATGAGAAAACCAAACAAAACAATGTTAATTCTAGGGACCGAATGCCATAGATTTGCTTGTCATGTGATGAAAGATTTTGAATGTCAATAAGAAGTAATGGAAGTAGGCCAGAAAGGGAAACACTGGAAAAGCAGGGAACAGAAGAAAACGGCTTCCCTATGGAAGCTCAAGCTCTGTAGGATGACTTGAGTATTTATCAGTCTTCTTTATCTGTCCCCATAAAGAAGATCAAAGGACACAACTTTGAGAGCTTGATGACATCAGCACAGTAAAATCCATAGCTGTGTGTGATTCCATGTCCAGCAAACAAAAACGTCGTTTAAGGAGCGCTTACACTTGTTGATATGTCTCCATGGCGGTCCCTGTAAACACATACAGACAACTGCTGCTAGAGGCATGGGCTTCAGGTTATCATTGCCATCATCTTCACTGTTGTCTTTTTCCATATTATTTTTGAGAAAGGCTCTCATACACCTCAGACTGGTCTTGAACTGCTGATCTCATTGCTTCCATGACGTCTAGTTTATGTGGTACTGGGGAGTGACCCTAAGGCCTATGTGGTGGTTTAAAAGAAAATTTTCACCAAAGGGAGTGGCACTATTAGGGGTGTAGCCTTGTTGGAGGAAGTGTGTAACCGTGGGGCCACACTTTGAGGTCTCTTTTGCTCAAGCTTCCCTCAGTGTGACAGTCAGCTGACTTCCTGTTGCCTGCAAAATGTAGCACTGTCAGCTCTAGCCCTGGTGAACTGTCTGCCATGTCTGCCTGCACCCCTCCATGCTCTCTGTCATGATAATAATGGGCTGAACCCCTGAAACTGTAAGTGAGCCACCCGATTAAATGTTTTATTTATAGAACTTGCCATGGTCATGGTGTCTCTTTGCAGCAATAGAAAACCCTAACTAAGACACCTTGTCCCTACTATGCAAGTCCTCTACCAGCTAAACTACATCCTTGAATTTCAATTTAAATAAAGAAATAAATGAGTATTGCAGATTATATACACCAGACTTAGGAAACTTGGTTAATGTAAATTTATCCTTGGAAGAGGAATTATTTCTTGATGGGCCATCATATTTGACTGGTATACACTGGGGCTAATAAACTCCAAATTCTGCAAAATTCCTAAGTCAGTTAACCTCATGACTTCTGTATAGGTGGCCAGTGTCCCCAAGGAAATGGACCTTGTAAGCTGCCTTTCTTCAAACTCTTTTGCATTATATTTGATTAGGCACAAAACTCTCTTTTCTGCTCTGAAGTTCCTGGAGGTCATGTATAGAATTTGATTTAACAGCCTGCTTATAACATAAAATATAAATGTACAATTCTAATTTAATTTAGGGAAATACTTATTAAATTTTCTCTTTTGGAAAGAAATCCTGACAGCAGAGTCTGGGTAATCCTCCGGACACACGCTAATCTCTGTTTCCTCTTAAGTGAATGAGGGACCTGTCTATGTGACAAATAAAACCCTGCAGAGAGGGCCATGTATGACTATCAAGATGAACTCATAAATGTACTGTGCTTTCCAGTTTGCTCTCTTGGGTCAGTCTGGAGAAAGGCAGTCACCAAGTATGACTCATCAGTCCCATTTAGAGGTTCTCTGGGGAAGACTTTACTGGTCATCCATGACAACGGATGAAGGAGATCCTCCCCACCCCCAGTCCTGGTCAAGCTCTTGGAGTCTTGTAATCTTATGGCCATCAGACTACACTTTCCTGGGTACTTTGGGGATAGGTACTAATCAATCTGCTCTAAAATTTATTACTTCAAAAACTCACAAGGGCTTTTCTTTCAAGCTAACATGCTTCAGAAGAACTTGTAATGCTGTAATTCTCACCCAGTCTACAATCTGGGACTTTGACTTGGGGAGATGATGCAGCAAAGTTGGGGTGTGGAGGGAGGAGGTGTCAGCAGCTATGGGCAATCCTTCCCAGGTGGAAGTGGGATTGAAGGCCAATCAGGGAATTAGCAGCTTGTGTCCACTCACCTTTCAGAACTGCTATGAATCAGTGACCTATGTGTACCCTCTGCTTCATTCTGCTGATATTAGAGTATCTACAGTGGTCATCTCATGCTTGTTCTGTGATTCTATCTTGGTGCATATGCAGAGGTAACATTCCTTTCCATGAAAAGGAACCCTATCTGAGAACCATTTGCAGAACTACACCAGGTGATTCTCATCGGTATCTGGACCTCATGTACCACTGAGACCTTAGCATTGAGCCCAAGAAGATGCTGCTATAGGAGCAGAAGTTGGGTGATTCTTTTGTGTTCATATCCTTGGCTTCCTACTGTTTTTGTCTTCTGAATTTCAGTACAGAAGAAATGACAGCATCTATCTTCTGAGACCAAGTCACAAAAAGCGTTGTAGTTCTATGGGAAGTCACTTGGTACCACAGAAGGGCACTCAACAGCTATAAAGTGAGACCCTCATGGAGAGACCGTGACTGACCAATACCAGCTTGTGAAACTTGTAGGCAATTTCCTTGGAATGACTGCAGCCTCAGCTGGCTCCTGACTCCAACCTCAGAAGATTACTTGTCCTAACTGTCCAGCTGAGCCACTCATGAACTCCTGACCCAGAGAAAGCATTCAGCATGATTAAATGATTGTTACTACTTCATGCTACTAACTATTGGTGTGATTGTTATGCTCTGGAAGATAAGTGATGCAGTTTGTAAAGAAGAATAAAGGACACCCATCTTTCTTATTTGCTTCAAACTAATTCACTATAATCTAGAAGGTCTGGGTTGCAGTCTTCCATGATGTTAAGGAGCTCTAGCATTGCAACGTGGAGAGATAATATTTGTTGTGGCACTGATTAATTTGATATTACCCAGGAATGAGAAATTCATTCGTTCATCAACAGCACTACCATAATCACCATCACAAAGAAAATAAATAGCAATAATGACAAACACTGAGAGCTAGTCAGATCATGTATTTTGTGTGTGCTATTCCCCTTATTCTTTCTAGCAATTGATTCTAGTTAATACTATTATCCCATACCTTTTTTCTTTATTAGTGAATTGATATTAGGAGAGTTAAATGAGTTGGGTGTTGGCGGCACATGCCTTTAATCCCAGCACTTGGAAGGCAGAGTCAGGCAGATCTCTGTGAGTTCAAGGCCAGCCTGATCCACAAGAGCTAGTTCCAGAACAGCTAGGGCTGTTACACAGAGAAACCCTGTCTCAAAACAACAACAACAGCAACAACAACAACAAAACCAAAAGAGTTAAATGATATGGTTCAATATCACACAGTTATTAAAGTTCATGTTTTTCTGGCTACAAAATTTGAACTTGGAAACAGAAATCTGTCTTTCTCTGTCTTTCCCCTCCCCCTTTCTCTGTGTGTAAAATTGCATGTAAAAATGTGCCAGCATATATGTATATATCAGTGCAGAATTCATACAAAATCCTTGAGTATTATTTCTAAGGCACATATGTCCCCACTTCCTTTTTTTCTGAGACAGGGTTTCTTACTGACTTGGAACTCACCAAACAAGCATGGCTGGTTGATTAGTGAAGCCCTGGGACCATCGCCTCCCTGACACTGGGATAATAAACGTGCCGGGATTTCTCAAAGGGGTTCTGCACTTTGAACTCAGATCCTCATGTTGATAAGACAAGTCCTTTACTGACAGCTATTTTACCGTCTAACTAAAATTTTTGCTTAGGAAATCCTTATATTTATAATATAGAAGGTTCTAGCTATTCAGGGTGTAGAGTGAGAGTACCAGGGAGGTTTACAATGATGTAAGATCTGTCTCATCTGGAGCTTTTTTTTTTAGATTTCTATTGTTAGTTTATGTAATAGGAATCACATGGCTCACACTCTGGTAGTTATACAGGAAGATAGACGAGATGCGTCCTTGCTACAAGTGATGACTTCTGGGCCTTGATTTCCTGTTTGCATTTCCTAGATGAAGACAGTTATTGAGGCTGTAGGCTGTCACTGAAGTTAAACAAAATAAATCATGGGTTATAAAATTAAAAACAATAACCTGATTTTATGGCTGTTTCTCTCAGACTGTAAGAGCATTGAGGATCATGGTCACGGCTGAACCAAGTTTAGATAATGCTAAGGCCAATTTTATGCTTTGTCATGCTTTTCATTTGCTGTGCTTCAAGCTAATGGTAAAACAATTGGGAGATTGCTTTGAATCAAACATGCCATGGCAGCAACTTTAAAGAAGAGAATATATTAGTTTAATGGCTCAATAAAGTGAAATTCAAATGTTCTTTTTGGTAAAAGTTTCACTTAATTTCAGCTCAAATTTTCCAGGAGATTCTTCAAAAGGTAATGAATTGGCAACTTATTGGGCATTCCAAGTTTGATGTTCAAGTGAAGATAAACCTTTATGATTTTCATATTCAAGCCTTGGATGACTCTTTATACTGGAAATTAAACATCAGTTTATCAGCTGGAGAATGAAAGATGTCTAAGTGGTTATGAGCTGTTGTTCCTCTCGCAGAGGACTGGAGGCTGGTTCTTAACACATATGTGGGGTAACATATTGCCCCTTATAACTCCAATTCTAAGGAATCTGATGTCCTTCTTCAAAGGGCACATGCATGACAGGATGCATATAAACACATGTAGGAACATACTTAAGTATGCATATATAACAAATAAATCTTTAAATAGTATATGATAAATGCTAAGATTGTTTTATGCATGATTATGTGTGAGGTAGGATAGTAGAGTAGCTAGGTTGGGACTAGGAAGGCAGAGGCAGTGTGTGTTTGTGTGAGTGTGTGTTTGTGTGTGTGTGTGTGTGAGTGTGATTTCCAGACTAGATTCAGAAGAATACTGAAGTTCAAATTCTTGTTAAAGCCAGAAGGAGCTCAAGTACATGAAAATAATCTTAAATTCCAAGTGAAAATAAATCTCCTTCCAATTGATAGATTTTATGTTAGTCATTTGGCAAATCAACAGTTGCCAGTCATACAGTCATGAGAAAGCTAAAATGGTTCTTAAAAATTAAAGAAGTGTCAAGGCTTGTTGTTGGGATCGCCACTGTCCGTGCCCTACTCGCTCTTTGACTATGTTTGGGTCTGATGCGCAATGCCACGTGGGCCACAGTGTTTGTGTGGAAACAGACAGCTATACTCCTTAAGATCCAGGCTTCTGGATCCACCAGGCAATCATTTCACCTGGAGGTGCTACTTCCCTTCACAGTGCATCTATGAGGTGTGATTGGGTTAAGCCCCTCTGGATACCACAATCTTCAAGTCCCTCACATACAATGGCATATTTACACCTAGCTTATATAAGCTTCCATATACTTCAAATCAACCTGAGGTTGTTTCTAACATTGACTGACATGATAATGCTTTTTCTCTAGTTGGTACATGCTGTTGTTGAGCAGATAGAGTTCTCACCACCAGTGGGTCCCTCTATTCTCTCTGCTCGCTAGAGAACACCCAGCTTCACTCTGTCATTTCCCACACTCCCCACCCAAAGCACTCGCTTTCTTCTTTGCCTCCCAGGAATCTTACCTCATTCTCAGAGAATATCCATGTTCCAGTGCAAGAGTCAGAAAGGGGTTGAGGATGCTTTCAGGTGATTTCAGAAACAAATGTGTTCTCATTCTCTGAAGCCAGCATTGCAGAAGGTAAGACTCCCTTTTTGAAGTGCAATTTTGAGGAGCAAATAAAATTGTGTGAATAAACACACTGATTTAGTATCTCAGTATACTAACCCAGGACTCTGTAGTGAGCATTGATGGTAAGGAGATGCAAGAATAGGCTATAGCTCGCTAACTATAATCAGTTTCACTCCTGGATGATGGAAGTTCAGTTGTCAAAGAATGCAAATTCTTCATAAACACTGGTTGAGCACACCCATTTATCACTGTGAGCAAAGTTCCTTTAGTGAGTATTAAGTAATGCCCTCTTTGTAGTAAGAGTCAGAGAGTTGGGTGTGGTGCTTTATGCCTGTTACCCCAGAACTCGGGTGGCTAAGGCAGGAGGGTTGCTGCGAGTTTGAGGCTAAGCTGGGCTATGCAATTAGACCTTGTTTCAAAACCAATGTGAAAACATTAACGAAAAGTTGGAGGAGATGAGGATTGCTGAGCCACTTCAGAGGCTTCTCTTATGGGTTTTGAGTAACTCCCAAGCCAATTGTATCTTCTAGGTTTCTTGGAGAAGAGTTGCTGGGGGGCGGGGAATATCAAATCTTCAACAGAACAGAGCACAGCTCTTAACTTGGTGGTGTTTTGTCTGTGTAACTGGAAAATTTCTCTTGCCTAATGTTATCAAACAGACTAGCTAAGTTCTAGAGAAAGCCGCTCACACAACTGATAAAAGCCCTGTCTTAAACAGCTTCACTTGAACTTTATGCCGGTGCCCTTGAGAAACGGTGTCTGTCCATTTCTAATCCTACAGCTGAACATGGTCCTGCATGCACAGTGGGGTCACCTTTGACCTTGAAAGGTTGTTCTAAAAGTCATGTTTCCCTCTTGCTGGCCCTGCTGTTATCTGTGCATCAGTGAGCACTTTATCATGGCAAGGCTTCAGGAATGTGCAGAATCGCTGAGGAGCCTGAATGCCACAGCAGTTTCAAGTCTGCTAGCTTGTTGTCACCAGTCTGCTGGATCTGTCTCCCTAAAGACTGTGCACTGCATGTGCAGCAGAGGTGAACTTCACAATCAGGCCACTTTCAAGGGCATTTCAATGTGTTGCCTAATGAGGCTCAATAGTATAGAACCTCCTCTTGGGGTGTGTTATCTCATTGCTACTGAGAGGCCATGGCAAATGCTTATGTTCTTATTTTGGTTTAGGAAAAGGTATTTTGAGTTTTCAGAGAGGTAGTTAAATTAAACTTTTACAGATGGGGTCCAGTAGAGTAGTGGTTAAAGACCTTAGCAGTGGAGTAAGAGTCTTCAGTTTAAAGACATGTCACTCGCTAGCTCAACAGTTTTCAACCTGTTGGTTGTGACCCCTTTTGGGTCAAACAACCCTTTCACAGGGATCACCTAAGATCATTTGCCTATCAGATATTTATATTACCATTTATGACAGTGGCAAAATTACAGTTATGAAGTAGCCACAAAGATAATTTTATGCTTCAGGGGTTTCAGCATTAGGAAAGTGATGTATGGACCTGAAGACTATGCTTTTTTGCCTTTTTTTCTGACCTTTAGTTTCTTGCTGTGTGAGATGGGGAGAATCAGACCTTCTTACCCATGCAACCCTAGGTTATCTTACAGTGTTTGTCATGTTTAAAGGGACAAGACATGCCATGTTCTTGGTATACTGAAAAGCAAGAAGAATTCAGTAACTTCCCTATTGGAGGAGTATTCACTCACCTGTTCAAAACTGTTGAAAGCAGCAATCGTAGCTCATCTTTCTTTGCATTTCTTCTGCCAAGACGCGTACCGAGGGCAGAACAGATAGTCAATAATGATCAGGGAGCACCTGCTTGCTTTTGGAAGCATTTTAGCCTCAATCCTGTTATGCTAATGGTTTCTTTGGGGGTGACCAGCCCAAGACTTTTATTTCTTTCATATTTGTTGACATGTCACATAATGCTAAAAGAAAAGTTTTAGTATTTTCCAGATTTCTATGAACATTTGAAAAGTTGATTCTATTTTTTACAAGAACTTTTGGCAGCAGTAAAAAAAATAAGACAAGAAATGAAAGAACAAAAAGAACTCAAATGCCTGCAGACAACGGAACATTCTCTAACCAATGTGTCAATGTTCTTTGTCCTTGTCCTAGTGAATGTGAGCTCTTCATGTATCATAATAGTTTGTGTGAGGGACACTATGTACTTCTAGATCACTATTCTTTTTAACTTCCTAGTTATCAATATAATCTTGGTTGAAATGGAGCTTAAAAGCCCACAATCAATGTTTTGGTGTCATAATTTATGTTGTGGAGTGGAAGCTCAGAAGGTAGTTGAAGAGAGAGCAACCTCAGGCTCACATGAGTGACAGAAATGCCATGGTTCCCACAGAACAGGTATTTTTATTTCATCACCACTCAAAGACATCAAGGCTTAGTATATTTAGGGGCACAAAAGGAGCCTCCCGAATTAAATGGCTCCTTATTTAGAGTTAGTTTCCTCAGTTACCTTTAACTTCTTACCATAACAGAAATAGGCAGAGACACTCCGGTCTGCATGGGGGGCAATGTGAAACTTATTTTCTGTATAGAATTGAACTAAGTGTACAAACATTACACTACCAATGCCTTTAAGAAAACCTGACCTTTAAGAGGGTTGGGTAAAGAAGAAAAGAAGGGCAAGAGAGATGGCTCAGCAGCTAAGAGCTTTTCTTCTTGTAGAGGAGCCGGGTTTGATTCCCAGTGCTGCAGGAAGTTAGATAGCTAACAAATACAAGACTTAAGCTAGTTAGAATAAGATATTTGTTTTTTCTTGTTATTTTTTAACATTTATTTATTTATTATGTATACAATATTCTGTCTGTATGCC